>NQII01007336.1:32286-85092 GCA_002778355.1 Clitarchus hookeri | reverse complement strand
TTTTTTTTTATTTTTCAAATTTATATTAGACCTTGACCTTATGACAGGTAAACAACATGTCCGTCATCTAAATGGAATGCGAGAGAATGTTGTTTATGTACTATCCTACAAAATAGCTGTCATCTCGGGATCCTTCGATAGGGGAGTGAGTTCCAGCCTTGGAACTATACAAACTATTAATTCTATTTCGTACTTTGAGTATTAATTTCTCTTTCAGGATGTGACAAAATCTGGTAATTTACTTTTCCTAGTGACGGATGTGAACGTAATATTAGCATGGTTATAATAAATGAATAATGCTAAAATAATAATAATAATAATATGGCATCATCATCCTAGATTGCCGCCGTCTCAAGAATCCTTCGATAGAGAACTGAGTTCGAGCTTTGGAACTATATAAACTATCAGTTCTCTTTCGTACTTTGACTAAATCAGCTAATTTTCTTTTCCTAAGGAATATGAGAAAACCAAGGTGGAATGACTGTTGTACTGACCAGGATGGTCTGGTCTTGTCTCGTACTATCTAAAGTCACGTAGAGTATCTGACACTTGTGCAATATGTGCTGGTTGGTTGGTAAGTACTCTTAACTTGTTTACATTAAATGTTTTTAATATGTGTTTGCGGTGGTATGTGGCAGTGTTGACCTTATCGTTCTCCATACTTTAATACTCTGTCATAGTATTTTACTTTCGTCTAATGTTACATATTTTGTTCGTTGCATAATTGAAATTGTGTGTCTATGTAGCATAGCTCGGACGTTGGATGCATGTGAGACCGGTCGTTTTCCTTTTCATTTTGCTCTAATATCCGAGGCTACAACGCTAGCTTTTTTCAGACCCATAGTGTTGACTAGCATCGTGTGCTGTACGGTGTTCGATGCTTGTACAAAACATGTTGGCAAATGATAATAATAACTACTTTCCTTTTTTTATGTCTGCTAGTATCACCGTTTCGAGAGAGTATTTTTCGGTCTAGCGTAATGTATAGTGTTACTCACGTGTGCAATATGCAGCGGTCGGCGGGAGTTTATATCTANGTATTTTTCGGTCTAGCGTAATGTATAGTGTTACTCACGTGTGCAATATGCAGCGGTCGGCGGGAGTTTATATCTAGTTGCCTTTTCATTTTTTTTAAATATCTAATCAACAATATATATATATACATACTCTTGCATGGCTACTGGTTTACATACACTGTGTTTAGTAGCAAGCAAAGGGGACACACCCTTTTACAAGTCGTTTAATGAAACGTTACATTAACTTTGGTGATAGATAGTCTGAGAGACGAGTCATAGAGTCTCATTAAAACATTATTATTATTCCAGTGCAGAGGTTGTGTGCATGCGTGTGTACATGCTACTTGTAGTTTGTGTGTATTACTTGCCTAGTGGCCGTGACCTTCAGCGTATGTGGTACTTGCATCTTGTTTATGGTTCGTCTCTCACCCTACATATATGTTGACTGCAGACTCTGTGGTATGTAGTGATTGCTATCATTCCAACTATGTTGCTATTCAGACTACGAAGAGTGAACATTGTCTCAGGTGAATGGCTCTTCATCTTCGTCGATGAAAAAATAATCGGGGGAAAAGTTATTTGTTTCGTTACTGTAAGACAACCTTTTTTTTTCGAAGCTGACATGCTTGTCGAGTATGGGACTTTCCATCGCTAGGATGTTAGGTGAAAGGATGCTGGAAGGTGTATGAGAAAACCGAAGTGTACAACATGTGATATTAGTCTTTCAACCAAGTCATTAAAGTCGTCATAAAAAAAGCAGCTGGACTTTCCCGTCACTCTTCACAGAAGGTTCACGATACATGTCTACATGTATGTTCTTCCATGATAAGTAGGTTGTTAAATACCTCTGAGTCAGGGTACTAGGCTCGAATCTATGTTTCTTCTGTCCCAACTTCAAATATCTCTTATCTTCAGCAACTGGTTTGTGCGTATGTTTATAAACGTATATGTATGGGGGTGTGCGTGTGTGTGTGTGTACGTATGTTTGGGTAAGTGCGTGTTTGTGCATGTATATGTTTGGGTAAGTGCATGTTTGTGCTCGTATATGAATGCGCGCGTCATTGAAGTGTGTGGCGTTGTGCTTTATACCTCGCACGCTTCGCCGTAGTGTTTGGGCTTCCAGACGCCTCGACGTCTTGAGTCATCACCACGTGGTAATTGATTTAAATTACGTTAATTTAAGTTAATTTGTGGACGTCTCCAAAAACCTGCAGCTGCGCTGGACTTCGGGAGGGTACAGCACAGATAAATTTAAGAAAATCTACAAACCGAGGGCGGACGTCGTGCAACCCCCTCAGAAAGCGGTAAAACAAAATTAAGGACAAGCGCTGGGGCGATATATTGAAATAAATTCTCCCATCATTTCTAACTTGCACGTGCGGCAAAACCAGTCAGACGCTGGTAAAACAAGCAGTCCCTGTACGTTCCAAAAAAGCAGCACACCACAGACCTATCGGACATTCATTGGAATTGATATCAAAACACGCAAGGAAAGCCATGTCGGAGAGGGGGGAAAAAGACACGAAAAAAGTTTTTTGAAATTGCGTTTCTTTTGGATATGGATCGTTTTAATGTGACTTTAATTTTTAACACCTATACATTTCTACTTTAGCACGAAGTTTAGTTTTTAACACTAAAAACCACTGTTTTATGACCACGTAAAATAAAATGTATTAATTAACCTAGGAACTCTTTCTTATCTCAAATTTTCGGCTGGTCTAATGTGTGTTGGTAGTGCACTCAGAAAAGCCAGCGTAATATTAAATTTGGTCGTTCGTACATCAGCTGATGCAGGATTTTGTAAATGGCGGGTTGTTTGTTTTCAATAAGTCAAGTTGCCAATCACTGACTGTCAGAATGTGGCCTTCTTATATGAAATGAACTATAAGAACTATCTGGGGAAAGCGCACTGAGTTTTCTTCTTATTTTCCAAATGAATAGAGCCTGTAAGTGTACGCTCTGCATTGTGTATAAAGTTTATGAACACCATCCGTATTGATTTGGGGAAATTTTGCGAGAGGACTGTTCGAATACGTTATTTTCATTTTACATTCGTGGATATTAAAGTTTAAATGCCATTACATATTCTTTTAAATGGATAAACTTACTATTAAGATTCTTTTTTCGGACATGCCTGTGAACTAAATACATACGGGGTTTCTGTGGCATTAGTATATTGTTTTATTTCTATGTATAAGGGACCACTGTGGCTGAGACTGCCCACCTCCACCATGGTGAACCGTGTCTAATCCCCGGCCGGTTCACTCCGGATTTTCGCATGTAGGGATGGTACCGGATGGTGCCGCTGATCGGCGGGTTTTCTCTGGATCTTTCGTTTTCCCGCCCTTGCATTCCGGTGCTGCCCTATACTGGCCTCGCTTCACCCTCGTCTTTCAAGACCTCGATGTTAAGAGTCGTCCAAATCTCTTCTCACTCATTCATTCACTCACTCACTCCCGCACACACTCTACTCTCAACTCACGTTCCATGCATAGCACTAGGAATCACTGTGCGTAGTTGAGAAATATCATCGCCTGCCTACTAAAGTCAATGTGGTATCGAATAAATGCGAATAATCAAATTTTATGATGTCACATTAGCTTTCGATTCGAAAATATGAGCCCGAAAAGATATAAAACTTGGTTTATGCGCATACACAATTCTATGCTTATAAATAGTGGTGATAATTATCTCATAATGCCGTGCTCTGACACAATATTTGAATTATCTTTGAAAATACGAATTCGTAGACATGCTGCTCGATATACTAATTTAAAAGTTAAATAAAAATGCATTTATTTAAATACATCACTTTTATTTATACAATTATGCTTTTCATAATCTATGGTTGCGGCATCATATACTGCAAATCCATCTTGGAAATACGTATCCCCAGACAGACACATTGCTCGGCATTATCTTTTATATAAATTTTAAAAGTGAAATTAAACAAATTACATTAATTACATAAATTCTATTTATAAAAATTGTTTTTGTATAATTGATGCATGTTACATTATATTCAAATTATTTTGAAAATACGAATCCATAGACAGGTTGCTCGATGCACTTTTGTCTGTAAGTTTAAAAGTTATCCTCTTATTTATAAAATTATGCATTTTCAGTGCCGGGAAGTGGTGGTCAACTAAGATTATAAGAAGGCTTTGGGCATACTTGACTGCAGACATTGTCGTCGCCACCAGAGGTGATGCCTGTGCTATTAATTTAGCAACTACAGCTTCGGTGAATGTGAAATGATGGTCAACTATGCTTATAAAAGGGCTTAAAGTATGCTAGCCCCAATCACTCAGTTCTTCGTCATGGGTGATGCCAATGATATGAATTTGGTGGGTATATCTTAAACAGTTCGGAAATTATGGCTAACTATGCTTATAAGTTAGCATAGGGCTTAGATGACTATTTGGTAATTTTCCTTGTTGCCATCGATGTCTATGCTACGAATTTGGTGCCTACATCTTAAATGGTTCGTGAATTATGGCCAACTTTGCTTATGAGATAGCACAGGGCTTAAATGACTACTTCATAATTATCCTTGTTGGTGCCAAGGCCTATGTTACTAATTTGGCACCTACATCACAAATGGTTCGACAATTACGGCCAACTATGCTTATAAGTTAACATAGTGCTTAAATGACTATTTCATAATTTTCCTTGTCTGCATCGAGGCCTATGTTACGAATTTAGCGCTTACATCATAAACAATTCGGAAATTATGGCCAACTTTGCTTATCAGTTAGCATAGGCCTTAAATGACTATTTCATATCATCCTTGTTGGCGCCGAGGCCTATGTTGCGAATTTGGCGTCTACATTATAAACGGTTCGGGAATATTGACCAACAATAATTATACCTTAGCATAGGGCTTAAACGACTTCTTAATAATTTTCCCCATAAGCTCCGAGGCCTATGTTTCGAATATGGCACCTACATTATAAATGGTTCGGAAATTCAGGCCAACTATGCTCATAAGTTAGCATACGGCTTAAATAACTATTTGATAATCATCCTTGTTGGCGCCGAGGCCTATGTTACGAATTTGGCGCCTACATCATAAACGGTTCGGGAATTATGGTCAACTATGCTTATAAATTAGCATAGGGCTGAAATGACTATTTCGTAATTTTATTTGCCTGCATCGAGGCCTATGCTGCGAATTTGACGCCCACACCATAAACGTTTCGGGAATTATGGCTAACTATGCCTATAAGTTAGCATAGGGCATACATGACTATTTGGTAACTATCCTTGCGTGCATCGAGGCCTATTTTACAAATTTGGTGCCTACATATTAAACGGTTCGGGAATTATGGCCAACTATGCTTATAAGTTAGCGTAGGGCATAAATGACTATTTGATAATTTTACTTGTTGGCGTCGAGGCCTATATTGCAAATTTGATGCCTACATCATAAACGGTTCTGGAATAATGGCCAACTATGCTTATAAGTTAGCATAGGACTTTAATGACTATTTCATAATTTTACTTTCCTGCATCGAGGCCTCTGTTACGAATTTGGCGCCTACATCTTAAACGGTTAGGGAATTACGGTCAACTATGCTTATAAGTTAGCATAGGGCTTCAATGTCTACTTGATAATCATCCTTGTTGGCGTTGAGGCCTATGTTACGAATTTGACGCCTACACTAAAAGGTTCGGAAATTACGGCTAACTATGCTTATAAGTTAGCATAGGCTGTGAATGCAAGAGCATGAAGTATGGTAGGCGTCGACTCCTCAGCTCCTCAACTCCTCATTGCCCTAAAAGGAGTCATTTAGCCACATTGTGGGACATTTAAGCTCTTTTAAAAAAAATACATTTGGAGGGAAATTAGGGAAATTTCGAGGGAAAAGGGGACTTTTTTTATGGGAAAAAGTGGCATTTAGTAGGATATATGCGCCATTTTGAGGGTAAAAAGTGACATTTTGGGGAAAAAATCTCCTGCAAATGGATTCCTCTTGCTCTTGCATTCCTCCGCTTCCAGCTCCCTGTCACGAACCTGTGTTCGAACGCCTTTTTTCTAACTACTATTCTTGTCCATTGTTTCCCAAAAGTAGTCTTCCTTATTTTTTTGTAGTGTTTTAAGTTTTCTGAAAATTCGTCCACCTAATAATGCGTCATGCTATGCTGTTATTGTTTCGTGTAAATAGTATTTACGTACGACCGTTAGGGGGTTTTCTCCTGCAGTTGTGTGTATTTTTTAATAAACCTCGTCATTTGCAGTTATCCCATAACGTTTTGTCTTCTTCCTGTCAATGGAAGAAGCTTTGTGTGGTTCTGTGAGAGTTAATTTAATTTTTTTAATATTTGCGTCGTTGGAATATTTCTCTTGAAATGTGGATGTGTTAGAAGGCACGTGTTGTAGTGCAAATAGAAATAATTCCTTATCAACTTATATTTCCTGATCATTTGGTAGGTTTTGCAATACTGGTTTGCAAACAGTGTGTTTGTCTTTTAGCTTAGCAAGCATTGTTAATGTTAATTGACTGAAATCAAAATTTCTCGTTTTTAATTATTGGGAATATTTTTAATATTCATGTGATAATAATTTACTATATAAATTGGAAAATTAAACTTTGTGTTATGTGTTTGATAGATGGTGCTCGTTGTTTTGTTTTTTATTTCCTTCGAGTAGTGTCGTTTACTGTTAACAATTGTGAATATTCATCCCATTTGTTACATATATGTTTATGAATGCTTGTGCGTATTTCGTCTAATTTTTGTGGACTATATAAAACTAGGTCAGCTGCCGCCTCGTACAAACTATTTGGTGCGCTAGAAACTTGTATAGTGGGATACATAATGTCTTGTATAGATATTGTGGTTTGAATATTCGTGTTGTGTTCGGGTAGGCGGGAAAGAGTGTCTGTAATAATGTTTTTTACCTTGTTTTGTTACAAATTCGAAATCAGATAGTGCCGTTGAAAATTTTTGAGTACATGTGTTGTGTTCAGCTATGGAATACAGATATCTTAAAGATGCGTGATCGGTTTCTATTCCGAATTTTCTGCCATAAAGGAAAGGTCGGAAATGAATGAAAAAATACTTTATTGCTCTTAATTCCCTTTCTGTGGGACTTCAATTTTGCTCATTGTGCACTAATATTCGAGATGCATAGGCTATAATATTCCTTGTTCCCTTAGGGTGTTGTTGAAGCAAGGCTCCTACGATCGCTGTTTTTATGCATACCAGAATTTTTTTCCTGTCGTATCTGAACGGTGCTGATGTAGGAACTGTATTCATGGCATCTTTTAATTTTTGAAACTCTGTTTTCTGTGTGTCTGTTATTTTCTGTGAGTTCTGTAAGAGGCTGCGCAATTTATAGTAGTTTTTAATTAATTTATGCAAGTAAGACGTGAGTCTAAGGATTGAGCTTAATTGTTTTCATGTCTTGGGTGGTGACATCTCTGAANGAATATTTCTCTTGAAATGTGGATGTGTTAGAAGGCACGTGTTGTAGTGCAAATAGAAATAATTCCTTATCAACTTCTATTTCCTGATCATTTGGTAGGTTTTGCAATACTGGTTTGCAAACAGTGTGTTGGTCTTTTAGCTTAGCAAGCATTGTTAATGTTAATTGACTGAAATCAAAATTTCTCGTTTTTAATTATTGGGAATATTTTTAATATTCATGTGATAATAATTTACTATATAAATTGGAAAATTAAACTTTGTGTTATGTGTTTGATAGATGGTGCTCGTTGTTTTGTTTTTTATTTCCTTCGAGTAGTGTCGTTTACTGTTAACAATTGTGAATATTCATCCCATTTGTTACATATATGTTTATGAATGCTTGTGCGTATTTCGTCTAATTTTTGTGGACTATATAAAACTAGGTCAGCTGCCGCCTCGTACAAACTATTTGGTGCGCTAGAAACTTGTATAGTGGGATACATAATGTTTTGTATAGATATTGTGGTTTGAATATTCATGTTGTGTTCGGGTAGGCGGGAAAGAGTGTCTGTAATAATGTTTTTTACCTTGTATTAATTTTGTTACAAATTCGAAATCAGATAGTGCCGTTGAAAATTTTTGAGTACATGTGTTGTGTTCAGCTATGGAATACAGATATCTTAAAGATGCGTGATCGGTTTCTATTCCGAATTTTCTGCCATAAAGGAAAGGTTGGAAATGAATGCAAAAATACTTTATTGCTCTTAATTCCCTTTCTGTGGGACTTCAATTTTGTTCATTGTGCACTAATATTCGAGATGCATAGGCTATAATATTCCTTGTTCCCTTAGGGTGTTGTTGAAGCAAGGCTCCTACGATCGCTTTTTTTATGCATACCAGAATTTTTTTCCTGTCGTATCTGAACGGTGCTGATGTAGGAACTGTATTCATGGCATCTTTTAATTTTTGAAACTCTGTTTGCTGTGTGTCTGTTATTTTCTGTGAGTTCTGTAAGAGGCTGCGCAATGTATAGTAGTTTTTACTGNTGTTTTCTGTGTGTCTGTTATTTTCTGTGAGTTCTGTAAGAGGCTGCGCAATTTATAGTAGTTTTTAATTAATTTATGCAAGTAAGACGTGAGTCTAAGGATTGAGCTTAATTGTTTTCATGTTTTGGGTGGTGACATCTCTGAAATTGCTTGTGTTTTTCCTGAATTAGGAAATAAGCCTTGTGGTGTGGGTTTGTGCCCTAAGTTGGTTTTGGTTTTGGTTTTGGATTTAGTTTAACTGTACACTCTCTTATTCTTTGAAAAGCTTTTTCAATAATTTTAATGTGCTCCTCAAAAGTATCGCCTAACACAAGAATGACGTCTGCATAGCAAACTACAATGTTCCGACAAAGGTTTCCTACAAGGATGTCTACAAAATTTTGAAAAAATCGTGAACAATGGGACACTCCCATTGGCATGTGACAATACTGGAATAATCATATTTGGTCTATGCTAAAGGCTAATTTATGTCTATCTTCCTTTTTTACCGGAATTGCATAGAATCCACTGAACATGTAAAGGCTGGTAATGTATTTTGTGTTTTTAATGACTTTAAGTATATCATTTGTTCGGGGTAGTGAGTAATTTTTCTTTTTAATGTATACTTTCAAAGCACGGAAATCAATAAGTAAACTAATACTGTCATCTTCCTTTGGTACAAGGCAAGGAGCTGCATATTGACTTGTGGATGGCTCGATTTATTTAATATTTTTCAGTTTCTGTGAGATCCGTTAATTTATATGCATATCTATCGTCATATTGTTTCAGTAGCTTTGGATTTATAATTTCTGTTCCAGTGGTAAAGCTGGATTAATATTTTTCATTGGTAAATCTTGTTCTACTGTTTCAAGACTAACNTAAGTATATCATTTGTTCGGGGTAGTGAGTAATTTTTCTTTTTAATGTATACTTTCAAAGCACGGAAATCAATAAGAAAGCTAATACTGTCATCTTCCTTTGGTACAAGGCAAGGAGCTGCATATTGACTTGTGGATGGCTCGATTTATTTAATATTTTTCAGTTTCTGTGAGATCCGTTAATTTATATGCATATCTATCGTCATATTGTTTCAGTAGCTTTGGATTTGTAATTTCTGTTCCAGTGGTAAAGCTGGATTAATATTTTTCATTGGTAAATCTTGTTCTACTGTTTCAAGACTAACTTTTTTCTGAATTACATGAAGTGAAATTATTGTGTAGGTGGTCTAATTCGTCTATAAGGAGTAAAGTGATAATTTGGTCTATTTTATATCTAAGGGTGGCAATGTTGTCATGTAAGCGCGGTATTAGCTGATAACGACGAATGAAATCGCGAGCTAATATGATGTCAGTTTGTAAATTTTCTGTGACTAGGAAGTCGTGTTTGAATATGTGTCCTAAAATTCGAAATTTCATTGTCGTGTAAAATTTTGGGAAGTGTTACTATTCGGTTGCTCCCATAAGATTATTAAGTTCAATAGGTTTCAGTTTCTGCTTGTGTACTATTGTTTCTGCTATGCATCCTGTATCTAGAAGTGCAAGAAATGTTTGTTTATTGCTTTGAACAGCGGTTTTCTGTGTTAAGAGTATGTCATATGTGAGTGCAATAATATTGATGTTATCTACATTTTGTTCTACAAAGGACTTCTTACTGGACTGTTTTAATTTATATTTTATGTCTTGTATGTTTTTTATTGTGATTAGTGTCTGATTTTATGAGGCTAAAGTTTTCCAATTCTGTTGCATCCCTTCTTTTGAAGTCTTGTGTTGCATGTTTCCTTTTAAGTAGTTTGAAGCGTTCTGAAATATCAGTGTGCAATGCAATTTTTTTGTTGGGGGACATGATACAGTTTGTGGCATGATGACAATCATAGAAACACAGTGCACATGTTATTAAAAATTGGGATTTGCATTCTAATTTCATTTCTTTTGCTGTATTTTCTTCGTTGTTGTGTAGTGAAACTTAACAGTTTTTAATTGAGTGGTACTCAATTACTTCTTGTAATTCTTCTACAACCACTTCTTATAGTTGAAGATTTTGTTGTTTGTTTTCACTATGTGCCTCTTCAATAGCTGTTATATTTGTCATGTCAGTTGTCCTATTTTGACTATTTTTTATTTTGCCACCTATTTACATTCTCTCATCTGCAGTATAGTTTGTGTTTAATGTTATAGTTGTGGTAACCAGATTTGTTTCTTGTAGTATACGAGTTCTTTTTCCGAACTATTGGTGAACTTTCTTGTGCATATCATATACTATTGAGTATGTGTTCTGATTTGCGAATACAGTTTCTGGCCACTATTTCTACATACGTAGGAAGGTATCCTCCCTTTATTTAAAACTTGCATTGCCTGGGTGTATGGGAGTTTTATAAATCCTGTAAAAAACATTTCTTGAATATTTTGAGTTTTTGATTTGTGGGTTTTTGGGGGATGGATACTGTGGATATGGTGTTCCATGTACTTGTGTCAAATAAGTGATGTGAAATGGAAACGGTGGTGCATCAAATAAGGATGGTATGCTCCTTTCTGCGTCGTGTTTATTTATTGGATTAAAACATTATCTTTGCTGTGTCATGTAACAGTTATTGCAGCCTTGTTGATAAGGGTAACGGTGACATGTGTCCTGAGGGTAAAAACTTTGTTTTGGTAGTGTACAGTTTCTTTGAACTTTACGCTTATTTTCGTGGCGATGTTGAAANAAATGTTTGTTTATTGCTTTGAACAGCGGTTTTCTGTGTTAAGAGTATGTCATATGTGAGTGCAATAATATTGATGCTATCTACATTTGTTCTACAAAGGACTTATTACTGGACTGTTTTAATTTATATTTTATGTCTTGTATGTTTTTTATTGTGATTCGTGTCTGATTTTATGAGGCTAAAGTTTTCCAATTCTGTTGCATCCCTTCTTTTGAAGTCTTGTGTTGCATGTTTCCTTTTAAGTAGTTTGAAGCGTTCTGAAATATCAGTGTGCAATGTAATTTTTTTGTTGGGGGGCATGATACAGTTTGTGTTATGATGACCATCATAGAAACACAGTGCACATGTTATTAAAAATTGGGATTTGCATTCTAATTTCATTTCTTTTGCTGTATTTTCTTCGTTGTTGTGTAGTGAAACTTAACAGTTTTTAATTGAGTGGTACTCAATTACTGCTTGTAATTCTTCTACAACCACTTCTTATAGTTGAAGATTTTGTTGTTTGTTTTCACTATGTGCCTCTTCAATAGCTGTTATATTTGTCATGTCAGTTGTCCTATTTTGACTATTTTTTATTTTGCCACCTATTTACATTCTCTCATCTGCAGTATAGTTTGTGTTTAATGTTATAGTTGTGGTAACCAGATTTGTTTCTTGTAGTATACGAGTTCTTTTTCCGAACTATTGGTGAACTTTCTTGTGCATATCATATACTATTGAGTATGTGTTCTGATTTGCGAATACAGTTTCTGGCCACTATTTCTGCATACGACGTAGGAAGGTATCCTCCCTTTATTTAAAACTTGCATTGCCTGGGTGTATGGGAGTTTTATAAATCCTGTAAAAAACATTTCTTGAATATTTTGAGTTTTTGAATTGTGGGTTTTTGGGGGATGGATACTGTGGATATGGTGTTCCATGTACTTGTGTCAAATAAGTGATGTGAAATGGAAATGGTGGTGCATCAAATAAGGATGGTATGCTCCTTTCTGCGTCGTGTTTATTTATTGGATTAAAACATTATCTTTGCTGTGTCATGTAACAGTTATTGCAGCCTAGTTGATAAGGGTAACGGTGGCATGTGTTCTGAGGGTAAAAACTTTGTTTTGGTAGTGTACAGTTTCTTTGAACTTTACGCTTATTTTCGTGGCGATGTTGAAATAAGTTTTTATTGCTCTGTGGTTTGTGTTGTTTGCCTGACTTTTTGTTTCTATCAGTGTCAGTTTGTTGATTTCCTCCTTAATTGCTTGCATCTCTTAATGTATATCAGGGACGATGGTCGTTACCTTGTTTTCTACATTGTATTTGTATTTCAAAAGTTCTGATTCAATATATTTGATATTGTTATGCATGGCTTCTAATGATGGATTATTCATAACAATGAGTTTATCCACAACCGATGGCAAGAAATAATTCCACAGTATCTTCAATATTTCCTCCTCTGGCATGGTTGGTTTTACTTTCTGAACTAAATAGAATGCTATTCTTGAACATGTAATATTGTCGATTCACCCGGTTCTTGTATTTTCGAGTAGAGCTGTTTTTTTGTACTGTACCCTATTTGCATCTGTTGAAAAAAATTGTGTTAGGTGCTGCACAGTATAATTATACATAAGTTGTTGTTGTTTAGCTGTTGCAATTATGTTTTTATATACTATTTCTGCTTGTCCGCCTAAGTTTCATCACAATCATTTATTTCGCTATACTTTTCTAAAATTTTCTAAAACTTCTACTAAATCCTGCTCTGAACTCCCATGAAATGTGTCTGTATTTACTGGTTGTTGCAACACAACATTAACGAATGGTGTATTCGCCATTACTTCCGTTTTTTTTGCGGTTATGCGGTGTAGGATATTCACTAGAGTGTAATTCTGTTTGTGTACTATCTTCTGAAAGGGTAGTATATACATTCTGATATGTGTTACTAATTATATGTGAGAGTGATTCTAGATACTTATGTTCATCTTCGTGTACTGTAGGCCCAAATGTTGATGTAGACAGTACATTTTTTAAATACCCTCTGGTTAAAGGCTTGTTGTTGTGTATACTTTCGGGCAGTTATTCATGAACGGTGCTCTGGTTATTTAACTACAAGGTAACTGTGTGCTCTGATTGTGTTGTGCGTGTCCCGGACTGGCAGATAAAAGGTTAATGAAGTGTTTAAATTTTCCAGTTACATTTTGTCGTCCTTTTTTTGAATCAAACACATTTAATAATTTATTTAATAACTTAAAAAAAATTAGGCGTGTACTGTCTACTTATAATGTATGTATGAGTTATAAGTGAGGTAGAGTGTTTGGAGATAAAAATTATAACAACAAAGCACTGCTGATTACAGCTAATCCCTCTAAAACTACTATTTAAAAATAAGCAAAGCCTCAATGATGTGGGTTTTGAGAGCACAGTGTTAATGAAGGAAATAATGTTCGGAATGGCATGCGGTACGGGTGGGTGGGGAATTTATTTAAAGGGGGAGGAGGTGTATGGTAGAGTACTGATGCAAGGCAAAGGGGGAGGAACCAACCCCATACTAATGTTATACATCCTTTAAGGGAGTATTTTTAATGCAGTTCATGAAGGGAAGTCGGGGACAATTAATTAAGCAAAACTAATTAATTCATGAGGATGTTTACTGGTTCAAGTTACAATAATTACAGCGTGATAAGGTTGGTGGGGTTAGGGATTGAGGTAGGTGTGAAGGACAATCTGTTATGGGAGGACAAGGATATGAGGGGCTCCGGGCTCGCTTTCTCACAGTAGNGGGTGGGGAATTTATTTAAAGGGGGAGGAGGTGTATAGTAGAGTACTGATGCAAGGCAAATGGGGAGGAACCAACCCCATACTAATGTTATACTTCCTTCAAGGGAGTATATTTAATGCAGTTCATGAAGGGAAGTCGGGGACAATTAATTAACCAGAACTAATTAATTCATGAGGATGTTTACTGGTTCAAATTACAATAATTACAGCGTGATAAGGTTGGTGGGGTTAGGGATCGAGGTAGGTGTGAAGGACAATCTGTTATGGGAGGACAAGGATATGAGGGGCTCCGGGCTCGCTTTCTCACAGTAGNTGAGGTAGGTGTGAAGGACAATCTGTTATGGGAGGACAAGGATATGAGGGGCTCCGGGCTCGCTTTCTCACAGTAGCGTAAGACACTCATCCCCAATCGCCGCTCGGAGACCGCCGTTCAGGGTGGACCGACACCGACTGACCCCTCGGACCTTAGCCGCCGTATCCACCACACTTCTCGTTCAATCCCACCCTCTCCGATATCCTTGATTCCTATTGGCTCTCCCTAGTAGCCTGGGCGGTGTTACTGTCGTTAGATGTTGATGAAATGGCCACAACCCCACTGGGTCAGCNTGGCTCTCCCTAGTAGCCTGGGCGGTGTTACTGTCGTTAGATGTTGATGAAATGGCCACAACCCCACTGGGTCAGCTAGACCCAGATATTCTACGCACTTCTGCATATTCCTGCAATTTCAGTCGTTGCGTCACAGTCCCCGTTGTTTGTGAACATTGTTTTAATAGCAGTCGTTGGCCGCATTCCTGTCTTACCAAGCCTAGCTGTTTGTGTTGGTATCGTAGTATCATGTATAATTTCGGCTTAACATAAAAAAAAGTATATTTAAAAAGTTTTTTTCAATTGGATAATAAATACATATTTACGAGTTGACATACCCTATGCCTATAAAACCAATATGGCTACTAGAAACAAACATATGCTTGAAGAATTAGTGGGCCTAACTGCCGAGCACCTTTGGATACATGCGACAAACCCNAGAAACAAACATATGCTTGAAGAATTAGTGGGCCTAACTGCCGAGCACCTTTGGATACATGCGACAAACCCGAGTCGACGGCTTCCGAGCACCCCCTGAGTCGAGCCGAAGATTGCCGAGCTCGTCCGAGCCTAGCCGAAAACCGCCAGCCGCGAGCAGCCCAGCAGAGCCGCACAACTCCCATTTTATATACATTATGCCCGACTAGCCAAAATTACACTACCTACATTTATTAACATAGCTTTTATTTTGAAAATATGTGACTTCATCATTAAGTCTAATATATTTGCATGTACTGTATAAAGTATAACTTGTCGCCTGAATTTGGTGGTTATCAGTTAATTGTCTCCCGAGATAGGACACGACAGTTTAATTTTTCATGTGGTGCTATCTTGCAGAAAGGTGGACAATGAGTTTATATATTTGCTCATTTTATGCTCGTATAAATATCGTCAGCAACCAAAGTGAATATGAAATTGGTTACTTGTAGATATACTGGTAGATATAGAATACTAAAATTATACGTTTGCATTGCCACCATTTTCAAAATATGCGCGTGGCCCACTTAAGACTTGTCAGTTTACACGGTCTACTGTAGTACCACGTGTTTGTCCAATTTGGTAGGAATCGGTTAGTTATTTTCCGAGATAAGACATGAAATAATTTATTAATGTGGCGTTATTATGAAAAATGGCGGACAAGGGAGGCACGTGCAATTTTTTTAAAAGATACTGCCAGAATACAAAGTAATTTTGAAATTTGTTACTTGGTTTCGTAGACATATAAAACGAAATAAAATATACATTGCCTCCATTTTGAGAATAAGTGACCATCACACTTCAGTTTACATGACCTACTTTTGTACTATTGTTTGCCAAATTTTGAAGGGATAGGTTATTTGTTTCCCGAGATGTGACAAAATTTTATATATTCATGTTGCACTATCTTACAAAATGATGGACAAAAGAGGCTTTGGGTAGGCGCATTTGGTGATTGTAATATATGCCAACATTCAAAGTTAAGTTAATTTGGTAGGCTATGGTTGATTACTTCCCAAGATTACATTAAATCTTCACATTTCATGTGGTGGTATGTTACAAAATGGTGGACCAAAGAGGCTATGTATTGTATTGAAACATTTGATGCTTGTAAAAAATACTTTCTTCATAGCAGTAGGCCGAAATTGGTTAAACGGTATAGTAGATGTTGCAAATGAACCTAAAATAGTTATATTGCCACCGTTATTAAAACAAGAGATTTATAAATTTAAAGTAAATATATGAACATGGCCTACAATAGTATTTATTATATGCCCAATTTAACAGCAACCGGAATTGTAGTTACCGAGATTTAATTTAAAAACTTTATTTTTACTGCATCACCACATTGCAAAATGACGGATTAATAATATTATTGTTTCTAAATTCTATGCTTACGTCATGCACTCTCGAAGCACCTAATTTGGTTTAAATTGATTCAACGGATCGCGTTCTGTGACGGAAAAGCTTTCTTTTTCAATGTGCACTATCTTTCAAAATGGCTTACCAAAAACCTTATCGCTTTATAAATTCAGTGCTTACATGATGCACTAATAAAGTACTAATATTGGTTTAAATACGGTTTATTAATTCCCGAGATATAATACAGTGCTGTAATTTTTTTTTTTATTACCGCCATTTCAAAAATATGTACCTGGCGTGATTGAAAACTATAAAAGTCCGATATCCTTCCTNTGGCTCTCCCTAGTAGCCTGGGCGGTGTTACTGTCGTTAGATGTTGATGAAATGGCCACAACCCCACTGGGTCAGCCAGACCCAGATATTCTACGTACTTCTGCATATTCCTGCAATTTCAGTCGTTGCGTCACAGTCCCCGTTGTTTGTGAACATTGTTTTAATAGCAGTCGTTGGCCGCATTCCTGTCTTGCCAAGCCTCGCTGTTTGTGTTGGTATCGTAGTATCATGTATAATTTCGGCTTAACATAAAAAAAAGTATATTAAAAAAAATTTCAATTGGATAATAAATACATATTTACGAGTTGACATACCCTATGCCTATAAAACCAATATGGCTACTAGAAACAAACATATTCTTGAAGAATTAGTGGGCCTAACTGCCGAGCACCTTTGGATACATGCGATAAACCTGAGTCGACGGCTTCCGAGCACCCCCTGAGTCGAGCCGAAGATTGCCGAGCTCGTCCGAGCCTAGCCGAAAACCGCCAGCCGCGAGCAGCCCAGCAGAGCCGCACAACTCCCATTTTATATACATTATGCCCGACTAGCCAAAATTACACTACCTACATTTATTAACATAGCTTTTATTTTGAAAATATGTGACTTCATCATTAAGTCTAATATATTTGCATGTACTGTATAAAGTATAACTTGTCGCCTGAATTTGGTGGTTATCAGTTAATTGTCTCCCGAGATAGGACACGACAGTTTAATTTTTCATGTGGTGCTATCTTGCAGAAAGGTGGACAATGAGTTTATATATTTGCTCATTTTATGCTCGTATAAATATCGTCAGCAACCAAAGTGAATTTGAAATTGGTTACTTGTAGATATACTTGTAGATATAGAATACTAAAATTATACGTTTACATTGCCACCATTTTCAAAATATGCGCGTGGCCCACTTAAGACTTCTCAGTTTACACGGTCTACTGTAGTACCATGTGTTTGTCCAATTTGGTAGGAATCGGTTAATTATTTTCCGAGATAAGACATGAAATAATTTATTAATGTGGCATTATTTTTAAAAATGGCGGACAAAGGAGGCACGTGCAATTTTTTTAAAAGATACTGCCAGAATACAAAGTAATTTTGAAATTTGTTACTTGGTTTCGTAGACATATAAAACGAAATAAAATATGCATTGCCTCAATTTTGAAAATAAGTGACCATCACACTTAACACATGTCAGTTTACATGACCTACTGTTGTACTATTGTTTGCCAAATTTTGAAGGGATCGGTTTTTTGTTTCCCGAGATGTGACAAAATTTGATATATTCATGTTGCACTATCTTACAAAATGATGGACAAAAGAGGCTTTGGGTAGGCGCATTTGGTGATTGTAATATATGCCAAAATTCAAAGTTAAGTTAATTTGGTAGGCTATGGTTGATTACTTCCCAAGATTACATTAAATCTTCACATTTCATGTGGTGCTATGTTACAAAATGGTGGACCAAAGAGGATATGTATTGAAACATTTGATGCTTGTAAAAATACTTTCTTCATAGCAGTAGGCCGAAATTGGTTAAACGGTATGGTAGATGTTGCAAATGAACCTAAAATAGTTATATTGCCACCGTTATTAAAACAAGAGATTTATAAATTTAAATTAAATATATGAACATGGCCTACAATAGTATTTATTATATGCCCAATTTAACAGCAACCGGTATTGTAGTTACCGAGATTTAATTTAAAAACTTTATTTTTACTGCAGCACCATATTGCAAAATGACGGATTAATAATATTATTCTTTCTAAATTCTATGCTTACGTCATGCACTCTCGAAGCACCTAATTTGGTTTAAATTGATTCAACGGATCGCGATCTGTGACGGAAAAGCTTTCTTTTTTCAATGTGCGCTATCTTTCAAAATGGCTTACCAAAAACCTTATCGCTTTATAAATTCAGTGCTTACATGATGCACTAATAAAGTACTAATATTGGTTTAAATACGGTTTATTAATTCCCGAGATATAAAACAGTGCTCTAATTTTTTTTTATTACCGCCATTTCAAAAATATGTACCTGGCGTGATTGAAAACTATAAAAGTCCGATATCCTTCCTGAATAAGTACGTGTACCTAGTTTGGTAAAATTCAGTTTTCAGGTTTAAACGTTTTTAGGTGTGGGCAGTGGGGACATACATTCCAGACGGACGTTCGGGAGATTGCATAAGGCCATATTTCCTTCGGAAAGTAGGCTAAAGAAGGAATGATGCAGTCCATTATCCTGTTGAGTTCATAAACAGCAAAAACTCTCGTCAAGGTTGGGGCTACACTAATTTTACTGCGAAAAGCCAACCTGCGAAAACGCTGTAATAGCATCAGACTCCAAGTGAACGCTTGGTAAAAAAATGTAAATGATGCGACAGTCTTCGCTGGGTGTTCATGGGGTGGATACGATTCCACACTGCGCATTGCACTCATTCCATCCTAGTAACCTTTATAATTTAAGAGACTGAAATTCTCCCTCAGGGTCTGCTACTGTAAGTGAAGTCGCTGAAAGTGGCAGGGATATAGTTGTGGGAGGACTGCTTGTCACATGGGAAGCTCTACGTGGCTTGCTAGAGATTAAGCTCCTCTATCAACTGGTAATCGTAGAACGGAAAAATGTCACTGCCCCTTACCTGCATATATTTTAATGGACACGCTGACTGGAAAGCTCCCAGTCAAGTTGGTAACGATGGAAGAAAAGTAGTCCCAGAACTTAACGTTCAATAAAAAGTGTTACGTAATTATTTGTGGAAACTAAAATTATTTCTTTTGCATTCTGTTTTTTAATGCATCTAAGTGTAAGAATCAGCAAATTTGTAAAATATTTGCTGTCCTTATATATATGTACATATATAATATAATGCATACGTATTGTGATGTAAAATATTTTCTTTTCTTTCAGAGTTTCATTTGACTAACGCATGAATAAAGTGCTCAGGCCCATGGCAATGCTATTTTTACATATGGTGGAATAAGACCCAATGTGCATACAAGTAGATCTTAAGAAGGATTTTGAAAAGTGCTCAGCCTTTAATATAAAATAAGCACCGCAAAAACATTTTCAAACTTTCCACTTCTAGAAATAGGCCTATGTGTTTTAATAATTATTTAAACCCCCATTGCAGTCATGTATATTACTTCATCGAGCTGACAAATTAAATTATGATGCCTTAATACCCGGACAAAAAATTAATAGAGCATTGTATTCAAGACAATAAAAATGCATATTTTGAACAGATAGTATAAATACAACATATAACAAATCTTCTGATAAAATCACTGGAAATTGTCAAATATGAAAACTAGTTACACTATGGAGCAATATCGTTCCCGTATTTTCTTATTATATATAATAATTCCAGTTGTTTTATAAATATTAGTTTCGGATACTAACGGAGGTGTCAAGAAAATATAAAGAAGTAAAAACAACACTTTTTAGTTTCTTTAAATAATGGAAAATTAAAATTGTTTTTACTGTTTGTAAAATGATTTTATGTGTAATATGTTTTGTCAGAAATCACTTATTTCCAAATGAGAAAAATTTATCAAACTCAAATAAACTTCTGTTAACCTTGGAATTTAAATTACAAAACAAATTTACAAAAGCACGTTTCACTTCAAATTAAGAATTAGTCGGTTTTATGGAAGAAATTCGGCTGTAAAATAATTCCTTTGCGAATTCTACAAATAAAATTATGTATAATGTTAGGAGTAGGTGTGTCTACGATCACAATAAGGGAAAACAGTGAAATTTAAAATGAACGTATGTAGAAAATTTAAAAAATAACATATCTCACTTTAAATGCAAAGCATGTGAATTGTCTTTTAGGATTATGCAAACAGCTGATGAAACAATTTTTAATATTATATTTTATAAATTTTCAAAATCACTATTACAGATATAAGCACTTATAAAATTACTTCATTATAATTTCTAATGGAAAAATGTTCATACTACTTCTGAATATATTTACAACGTGATAAGTTTTCTTTTCTATATTATAGAATAGTGTTCTGAAAACTGTGCATGAAATTTAAATGGAAAGACTTTCCTTTAAAAACCATACACTTAAACAGATTTTCAGGTGATACTTTGTATTTATCTTGAAAAGACGTAAATTGCTTTTATTTTGAAAGAGACGAAGTGCGATTGTGTTCAACGAAGATAACTCCTCGAGAAAGGAGTAGGGCGAGAAAGAATAAATATGTGAACCCCACGAAGATGGAGATGCAGTCTAAAAGATAGTGGTTATGGATTAGTTCTTAAACGTTTAATTATCTGCTCTCTTCTTTGCTAATGCAGTCTGCACACAGCAGCCCGGCTCTGCGTCTTCAGCACGACTTTTATAAACACACAGATGTTTTCCTTCTCTCATTTACTTGTATAATCAATAATCAGATCCCGCGTGCACGAACCTTCTAGTAGCTCGTTTGTTTTCCTGCCTGAAGTCAGGTTTTCTGTAAGGGCATTTCTGAGACAAAAATAAGTTCAAAGGCATGCATAAGCAAAAAAAGTAAGTATTTTTAATGTGCCAAAGTGAAACATGGAAAGCAAACAATTCACTTTCCAGTCAATGAAAAGTTGAGGGTTTTTTATCGATCGGTAACTGGACAAATGTTGGTGTTGCGTTGCTCAGTTAAGCNCGATCGGTAACTGGACAAATGTTGGTGTTGCGTTGCTCAGTTAAGCTGATGAAATTCGTAAACAGTGAAGGTGGGCACATAAGGTGAAGCCTGCCATTGTGGCTAGCTCTGCTTGGACACCATCCTACGGTGCGAAGGGTCTGGTTTCTAAACCCCCGACTAGGCGTGGATACATAAGCTGTTTTCCGATATTAAACCATCTATTCGGTTACCGACATAATAACGAAGGTGTCGATAAACAATATTTAAGTATACGAACGTGAAAGATCACCAACCTAGAAGTGAAAGGCAACAATAGAAAATGAGTCATGCAGTTCTCATCGCACAGACAGAAGAGATCCAATGGCCAAGGACGTATTTTTTTAAGGAAGTAATGTACTCGCATTAGCTAATACTTGAGAAAACCAACGAGGTGGAGAGATTCAGACTGCGTTAAGTTGAGAAAGTGTCAAATGTAAGGTTTACGTAACACTTTTATCGCTAGAGAGCACAGCCTACAAAACGCAAAAAATAATAATAATCTCAGTACCACTAGTAGCACATAAAACATGACTTTTGACATCCCAGTATTGTTAAAAAAAATTATGATTTATTCAGCAAAATAAATAGAAACAACACGTAGGAAATAATTACATTTGAATGGTATATGTTATGGAGGGGTATAAATGGGACATTATACTGCATTTTATATACTGTACAAAATGTACATGATCATAATAAACCATTAAGTTAATATATATTATTTTATAATGACGTCTAATTCTAAACTTAAATAATAATAAAAAACCTAAAATATTTTACAAATGAAATTAAAGGATAAGAAGAAATATTGCATACATTTTGTAAACATATAAATATATAATCTGAAAAGTCATTTGAATAGACAATAATATATAATTCCAAAAAAAACTATGTTAAATATTTGTATTAAGTAAATTTTCAAAATATAAAACTTTTATGACAATGGGTGTTTCATTAATGAGTTCACAAATATTGAAGTAATAAGAATTATTTTTATTTTATAATTTTATTACTTTAAAATTACTTTTTTCTAATTAAGTTTTATGTTTTAAAAATGTAGACGATTTGTATTATTCAAGTGTTTTGCGTCATGGAGTTTATAACGATGGTTTTTCAAACTACTTTCCTTAATTTTTTTTTTAAAGTTATGTAATTCATATTTAATTATATATCGCATTTAATTTTTCTTAATTTATATCGTAAAGTATAATAGTTAAATATTTGTCTTCGGATTGTATGTAACTCTTGCCTTTAGGATATTATAATATATAATGTGCATNAGTATAATAGTTAAATATTTGTCTTCGGATTGTATGTAACTCTTGCCTTTAGGATATTATAATATATAATGTGCATTTTGTTGACTATTCATTGAATAATACTTAGTCAGACAAGTTTGATCATCTTCAACAAGTTTACATACATATAGACATAAACACTGGTGTTTAATTAAGTCTGGTAATATTAATTTACTTGCATAAAACTTTAAATTTGAATCAGGTGTAACGAAGTGTTGTAATTTTTTTTATATTCATAAACATTGGTATCAACGTACTCAACAATATTAAATAACCTTACTANAACGAAGTGTTGTAATTTTTTTTATATTCATAAACATTGGTATCAACGTACTCAACAATATTAAATAACCTTACTAAACATATATTACTATCGCTGTATTAGCGTTTACATAGCTGTAAAACAAACAAATCTATTCGTATAATTTTATTCACTGATTTTTTTGTTTCTTTAATGTAAAAAGAAATCATCTAATACGTCTTTTACATATTTATTTATATTTAAGTTTAATATTTTTTTTACTCTTTGTCTTAATTTACGATTCTATATCTTCCTTATAAATTCCTTTTGATTCCCATAAACTGCATTATAAAACAATCGCTTCTTCACTTACTGTAATTTTTTTCTAGGTATATTTTTAATTCTTCTTTCGTTCATTTTTAATTCATTTATATCGATTTATAACGATTTCGTAATTATAACTGAATTCGTCAAAATTATATAATCAATTACATAACTTTTTAACTACGCCTATTCATTTATTGTAAATAAAAAATTTTTTTTGCAATATATATTTATATATTTTTTTAATGACTTTTCTTGTGATTATTATTTGTATATATAATTTGATTAACAATGTTTTATTTATTATGTAATTCACATGGAATGAAAATCGAAGATTAAAACGTTACTAAATTTACAATAATCAAGTATGTTTCGAATTTCAGTAACTGTAAATTATAATATTTTTTTGAGTTTATAATTTACTTAATTGTTCTTTTTAACATTGGAGACAATTTCAATGTTTATAATTTGACTTAAAGGAAAATATAGAAATAAATTTAATCTAAATACAGAATTAGGTATTACATATAATTTCTTTGAATAAATTTTTTTTATTGTGTTTTGACTACAGAACAATTATTCTCAGCAATTGCTTATCTAAACAAAATCATATAAAAACCCACCGTTATTCCTATTAACGTACATTTTTTTCCATTTATTATTATAATATAATTTATATTTTGGGTTATTTTAATGTTGTGCAGCTTCACCTAAATTCGTATTTAAAATTTAAGACTCGTGATTCACATTACAATTTTTATAAATACTTGTTATAAAATAATTGACTACATACAAATTATCGTATTTGTGTATTTATAAATGTTAATTTTTTAGAATAATCATAATTTCCTTATTTTGATAATTTACTTTCAAAGTATACAGTATTGTTGAAATATTGTAATTGTTCAGCACTATCTGAAATATTTTATCCTGCTGCATTAAATAGCTATTCTAATATTTGTTTATATACAAGGTAAAAAATTTTCTCATTTCATTTATCTTCTTTACGAATATGGAAATTCATATTTCACGCAGATACTGTTTATTGCACCTACATTTTTATTACAAATATGAATTACATAATACTTGGAATGGTACATATTTTGGTATAGATTTTAAATTTTCACTTGAATGTAATTGCTGAAATCTGGCGCTATTTCATTTCAAAAGTTCAAAATTATGCACTTATATTTATGCAACATTTTCAGAACACTTTCCAAAATATTATCTGTTTTATTGCGTTTTTAAACATGCAAATTTTTAATTTTCTATTTTTTNTTTTCAGAACACTTTCCAAAATATTATCTGTTTTATTGCGTTTTTAAACATGCAAATTTTTAATTTTCTATTTTTTTTAACACTGATACGCTTTTATATTTAATATATTTTAGTATTGCATTGTAAGTTACACCTGCGAGTTTCGCATTAACCTGATTTAATATAAACATTTAAAATCTGAGTTTCCCAAAATGCCATAAGTCTTAATTTTTCTAGATTTTTTTTTTCAGTAAAAGTAATAAAATCGTGACTGTTAGAAAATATGTTTTATAGTTTTTTTTGTCATTACAGTTCAAAACATTTGCAAGTAATTTTAAAATCACATTTTTTTTCATTGTAATTTATTATAAACAAACGTACATTTTGATAGTTTTTACAATAATTATTATGTATTTTCTCCTGAATTGCCATGTAAAACTAAAGCAACAATCATGTCATTGAAACCCCTTCTTATATGAAATATTATTTACTTCCCAATAATTTATTGTATTTAATAATTTAAGGGCAATAACTTTAAAACTATTCATTGTATAATATTCTCGGTTTATATATGTTAATAAAAATTATATCAACTTTGTGAAAGTGATCTAAAACATGCAGATTTCTGCCTTTCCTTTCTAAGTTTTTTCAGGTTAATTTAATAACATTTAGATTCTCATATATAAAATTTATTCTTAATTTTTTAAATTTTCCTCGTACAATAGGGCTTTGGTAACCCTTCAAATCAATCGTCTTAGTTTATCTACGTTATATATAGAGTGTCCCATTTATCTTGACCACTCACAATAACTGCGTACTAGAGCTCCAAATTAAAAGTGTTTGATAAAACAATTAATTACTGGAAGGGGGAAATAATACTGCTGGGAAGTCAGACTTATTGCATTATTTATTAGTGAGATACGAATAATAACATCAGTTTATTAAATCGCACCATGTATACATTCGTAAAAGTTCAAAGAAGGTCGTCAAGATCTATTCAAAAATGTATCACAATATACCAGTCTAATAAACCGATCGTTAAAATCCGACACAGGCATTGGGTCTCATACGGGTTCACGAAGACCCGTTATGTGATGCCTTGCGGCACGATTGCATTGCATAGTACAGTACAGCATGACGTTGACACTCTGCATTTGATGTAGAGGTGATGTAAACAGTGAATTGAGTACCCCATTTTACAGAGGTTTTACGCTTAGAGAAAATATATAAACACATATGAAGTGACGACTTCTCAATCAGTTATCCGTGTGTAGTCGAATACAGTACACTGCAAGGTGAGAGTTGTCGTAACGGAAATGTACTCTAACAACGAGAAGGCAGAAATGTTGCTTATCTATGGAGAATGTACCTTAGCAGATGAATGTGTTGGTATTATTTTACATTAAAGTGTAGTACTTTCATGTGAATTGCACTGAAACACACACACAGTTCTGTTATTACCATCATCAATAGTTCGGTTTGCTCACTCGTCGTTCATTCCATTGAAAGTCGGTCTAATGCTAGCAGGCCGAACATATCTACAGAAAGCGATACCCTGAGAAGACCCCACCGTCCAGACAGATGTTTTCCCTTCCCGTTGTGAGGCTTTGTGAAACGGGCAATATGAAGCCACAGCAACACAATCGTCTTAGAACTCTCACAGATGAAGCTGCTTAGGTTGCTGTTCTCGCTGCTGTAGCAGTTAATCCACACGTCAGCACACGCCTACTTGAAGCTGAAATTGGCATTCTGAAAACGAAACCACATCGCATTCTTAAGCGTTATACGTTCCATCTCTTTCATGTAGACTTACACCATACATAATCGTGTATAGTTCTGCAAATGGACACAGCATCACATTATCGCCAAACAGAATTTTTTTTTCGGGAGATCTTTTCACCGATGAATCGTCATTCACCAACTCAGGATCAGTGAATACAAGGAACATGCATTATCGGGCCGTCGAGAACCCTTGATACTTCGAAAGGTGGATCATCGGCGTCGATGGAGAGTTAACGTCTGATGTGGGATGGTTAACAGTGAGGTTATAGAGCCCCATTTCGTGAATGGTAACTGAAACGGCAGGGAGTATGCCACATCATACAAACAATTCTTTCTTGTTGTCTGGGGGCGATACCTCTAAGGAACAGAATGATAGTGTGGTACCAGCACGATGGATCCCCAGCATATAATTCCATATATGCACGTCGTCTCCTGGTACGAAAATACCCTGGCAGGTGGATTGGTCATGGAGGACCAGCTCAGTGGCCTGCATGGTCTCCTGAACTTAACCCCCTGGGCCTTTATCTTTGAAGTTACCTCAAACGCGCTATATATCGTGATATTCCAACAACTCCATAGAACATGCAGGACCGTATTGTGTATTCTTGTAATGCTTTTCAGCAGGCGACACTGGAGGAATCAGTATTGTTATTAACTTATGTTTCGCTGCCAATGGTCACCACTTTGAACAACTAATGTGAATGTTCTACCCTTCGCAATACCCTAATGATAGTACTACAAACGGGCAGTAGAGATACCACTTTCTATGTCGTATTTAACGTTCATGTTATGAAAGTGTACATTGTGCTACATGTTTAAATATGTCTTGACGAACTTCAGTGAACTTTCGACCAATAGATACATGGTTCTATTAATAAAAACTGATGTTATTACTCGTACACTAATAAATAATGTTATAAGGCTGACTCCCTAGCAATATAAATCCCCTTTCCAGTTATGCAAGTTTTGTATGAAACTCTTATTCGTTTATAGCTCCGGCACGGAGTTATTGTGAGTGGTCAAGATAAATGTAACATTTTGTATGCAATACATTTTATGACAAAAAAATTACAGTGGTGATGATATTTTGCTTTTAGTATTTAATTAGTTAATTAATTTTTTGGAAAACTGTTTCATTTATTCAAATAAATTTCTTGCCCTACTCCCTGCTGATTTTTTTATTTAGTTTATGAATTTGGTTGGATGTGCTCATAAATCACTTGCACTGCATAAGTGATTGCTTGTTTGTTTGTAAATGTATATAATGTTTTGTAACTAATTTTGCATGTTTGAATAAATTGATATATTTACGTTATTACAATATGCATGTTATAAGTACAAATTACTCTGGTTTGTAACATTATTTTGACTGAATATGATTTCTAAAATATAATTTATCAACATATCTTCTAACAGGCCGTAACAACGACCGGGGCACCCAGGCCAGTGCCCCTGGACCCCCGATCATAAGTGGCCCCCAAACGAGGAAGGCATTTTATTTTTTTACAAAATCAAACTATACAATTTTTTAATTAAACTCATGCAATAATTAAAAATAATTGTATTTGAACACTTTTTATAGTTTTAAAGAAAAACATTAGTAAATTAAACGCAGGTTCTTCTGACAACAAACCACTGAGTGAAAAGCATACGAAATGGGGACAGTGGACGGCTTGTTGGTGGCACGGCGGGTGGATGAGACTAGAGTTAATCTGGCGCGAGGGTTGTGCATTGCACGTAATCGTGTTGTGATTTACAGCATTGCGTCTGCTTATTTTTGTAATTTACCACGCTGCCTTTTAGCGTTTCTATTTTGATTGACTGTGTCATACGGACGTTGAAATGTGAACAAAGTGAGTGTGGTGATTTTCATTTATGAAACAAACATACCCCATTGGTGCCAAAAAATAAAGAGAAAATAAGAGAAAACCAGCTGAGGCAGCTAAATCTCAGGGAGTTTAACTTCTTGGCTTTCCTGCTAAAGTTCTGAGCAGCCCCTGCTAACAGAGTTCAAGAGAAGCGATGACGAGACAGGTAAAAATTAAAACGTAATTATTAACGTATTGTAATAGGTCAACGAATGTCTATATATACACACACACACACATAAAATAACTTTTGCGTGTAGTTATGAGCAAAATGCAAATTAGTGGATACTTTGTGTTTTTAGAATAANGAGAAGCGATGACGAGACAGGTAAAAATTAAAACGTAATTATTAACGTATTGTAATAGGTCAACGAATGTCTATATACACACACACACATAAAATAACTTTTGCGTGTAGTTATGAGCAAAATGCAAATTAGTGGATACTTTGTGTTTTTAGAATAGTTTTATACAATTACAATCTATTTGTGAAAGACAAATATTTGTTTACTTTAAATCTTCAATTTTTATTTTTCCTGTTATTAAAAAATTTTTATTCAACAAGGAATTTTAATCAAAATTTTCTTCGGATTATCCTAAATTTCGTATTCCCGGGGTTTTTCTGTACAAGTAGGTTAAACCAAAATTGTTTGCGTTTTGTTCAAATCAGTAAATAAATATTATAAATTAGACATTATCCATGACATGAACGAAAAAGGTCAACAAGCTAGATATAAAATAACAAAAAACCTCAAACGTTGTACTGTATTTGTTTACAACTAAAGAAATACAAGGACATATCACATTTGTACAACTAATATAAAGAACTTCATTAAGCTTAATCGCTATTTTAATTTTTTTATCAATAGAGGGTGATTAAAATTATTATTTTAATATATGGAGAATATTTTTAGAACATGTCCAAGTTTCTGGCGAGGATTTTCGTGATTTTATATGGTTAGGTCCGTTCCGTTCAGGTTAGGTCTGTTTAAATGGACCATCTGCTTAACAGTATGATTCCTACACTTTTCTTTACCCCTTTGCGAAGCTTTTCTTGAAGAGAAGTTTTCCCCTTAGGTTTCAAGAAGAACCAAGACCAAAATAAAGAAAGAGATGATGTGGAAGGTGTGGTAGAAGAAAGTAAAATCCATGAAATTGCCGATCTTCCCGCTCGTAGCATAGAAGACATTGATAGATCCAGTGCGTCACCACGTCCACAAGATAAAAATAAAAATTTAGATGAGCACGACTCTTCAAATGAAGAGGGTGTATCTTATTTTAGTGACATTACACAAAGCATAATGAAGATTCGGAGTATGTTTCCTTCCTTAACATTGTGAAAGACGCCGAGATTGAACGTAGTCTTACAGCAGCTGGCCCACATCAACCTGGTGGCCCCTTTCCAAAAGACGAAACACAACTTGTTAATCTTTTTCAAACATTTATTACCGTTTGAGAACTAAGACTGGATTAAAACTAAACAGACATTGGCTGTGCTACTCAGCGAAGCTTGATTGCGTTTACTCTCTACCATGTAATTTGTTTCCCTAACAACAAGAAGCACATACAGATAGTACTCATACCCAGATGTTTTCGACCAATGGAGTTAGGGACTGGAAGCATTCTCCAGAGCGTATAAAGAGTCATGAATTATCCAAAACCCACGCTCCTGCTTGCGTTGTTCATAAACAGTGGCGCAAACATTGGGCAGTTGGTGATACAATCGACAGAACGTTTGAGGACGAAAGAAACTTATGACGGAAGGTAGTTGAAAGAATATTGAATATGACACTAACCTTAGCTACATGCAATATCGCTTTTCGTGGAACCAGTGAGAGGCTGGAACATAGCAATAAGGGAAAATTCATATCGCTCATTGAAATGCTGTCAAAGTATGATCTTGTGTTGCAAGAATTGCTACGGCGTCCATGTGGTACAGTTAAGTATCTATCTCCAAAAATTAAAAATGAGCTGATCGACATATTATAATCACAAGTTTAAGATGAAATAGTTTGTGAGCTTCGAGATGCTTTGTTTTTTTTTTTTTTACTCGTTTTGGCTGACCAGTTAAGTGAAGTGTATAGATGCATGAAAATAGAGAACGATGAAAGAGGGAAACCTGTTCAGATGAAACTCTGTGAAGTCTTCGTCTCTTTTAGAGAGGCTAAAGAACATTCAGTCGAAGGTCTTGCTGAAGAAGTAATTAGGTCTCTGTAAGGAAACGGTTTAGATCTGAAGAAATGTCGTTGCCAAGTTTATCATGGAGCAGCCATAATGAGTGGAGTATACAAAGGTGTGTAATGATGTATAAAAAAAAGTGCCACATGCTTACTTTATACAAGATGAGTATAAAAGAATGCCAAATTTTGAAGGTCTATAACATCAAAACCAAACAACCTATAACCTTGGTTGACCAATCAAATGAACCGTGGAACTATGAAGACTGTTAACCATATATTCATAAATTTTCAATGTGACCACCATGAGCGGCCCGAACGACATCTACGCGATAATCAAACTCGTTCCACACTCTTGTCAGCATGTCCGGTGTTACGGTTTGGATGACGTCCGTTATTCTCGTTTTTAGGTCGTCAATGTCAGCCGGCAATGGTGGACGATAAAATTGATCCTTTATGTAACCACATTGAAAAAAATTGCACGGGGTAAGACCCGTGCTTCTTGGGAGTCAGTGATGAAGAGCCTGGTCACCGGCTGCTCCTCGACCAATCCAGCGTTGCGGCAACGTCTCTTTCAGGCATCCGCGAACAGCTAGGTGCCAATGGGATGGCGCACCATCCTGCTGGAAAATGAAGTACTCCAACGCCTCTTCTAACTGAGGAAACAACCACTCTGTAAGCATGTCCAAATAAGGGATTCCTGTAACAGTGGGCTCGTGAAAAAAGAAAGGGCTGAAAACAGTGCCTTTAGATACAGCGAAAATCACGTTCACTTTGGGGAAGCGCGCTCGTGTTCGGTGGTTTCATGGGGAGGCTCCTGGCACCATATCCGCACGTTGCGCCGGTTCATCTTACCATTTGTATGGAACGTCGCTTCATCGCTAAAAAACCAGCTTAGACATGAAAAGGTATCGTCTACCTCGTTACGGGCACATAAAGGAATCATCAGACCGTCCCCTTCATATTTATGTGTCGAATGCAAGCTCGTTTCTCCCTCACCAGCTCAAACCGAGAGTTACGAACGCCATCCAAACCGTAACACCGGACATGCTGACAAGAGCGTGGAACGAGTTTGATTATCGCGTAGATGTAATTCGGGCCGCTCATGGTGGCAACATTTAACATTTATGAATGTATGGTAAACAAACTTAACGGTTCCACGATTCATTTGATTGGTCAATCAGGGCTGTAGGTTGTTTGGTTTTGGTATTATAGACCCTCAAAGTTGGGGTATTCTTTTATACTAATCCTGTACATTGTGCAGCGCATAAACTTATCATTGGGTTGCAAGGTGCTGTTGGAAGAAACAGAGAGATTACCCAGTTTTTTAAACCGTTCAAAATATGTATTGCTATTTTGGTGATAGCATTGTTCACTGGGAGGAGTTTAAAACCATGTACAAGAGTGGGTCTTCTAAAGTTACGTTAAAAACTTTAAATCCAACTCGCTGGGCTGGCAGAGTTACTACACTAAGTGCCCTTAAGCACAGGTTTTGTGATGTGAAGTGCCTCAGCCGCCTACTCTGAGAATAAAAAAAAAAAAAAGAGATAATGGGAAAATATCATGCCCCTAAAGAAAAATCTTGAATATTTCAACTTTGTACTATTTTTAGTAAAATAATATGAATTTTNAAAAAAAAAAAAAAAAAAAGAGATAATGGGAAAATATCATGCCCCTAAAGAAAAATCTTGAATATTTAAACTTTGTACTATTTTTAGTAAAATAATATGAATTTTTAGAGTCCCTAAACATTGGACCGAAGTCTCTGCAGAGTGAAACTGTATATATGTATGTCATCTGCACATGCGTTATTAGGGAATGGTCTACTTAACCTTAACGAGATGAGTGATAGATTTGGAGAGCTAGTGTCTCCAGCTTCAGACATTTCTAAAGGCTGGGAAATATCTCAAAGTTTTCGCAACAGTAGGATTAGGAAGGTGAAAAAAACACTTTGATTAATTGTGTAATGACAAGAGGTTACAAGAACCAGAATCCTCTTTCAGAATAATAGTGTTTTACCCTATGGTAGACACTTTATGTACTGAATTAGATAACCGATTTTAGGGTATAAAATATGTTCTTGACAACTAAAAAGTAATTCAGCCTGAATTTCTTGTCAACGCAAGCGAAAAATATGACCACGACAAAGCAGTTGATTTTGTTTGAAGGTTCCCAGATGATGTGTCTCCAACATTCCCGTCTCAGATATGTTCAGTCAAGACTTCCTTAAAGAGAAGATTTAAAAGATGATCAGCAACAAGAATTTCGCATTAGTGTTAATAGTTGACGACAGCTCACTTTCGTCAACTTGTCCTGATATGTGCACAGAGTGTATTATATATTCGAATGATCCTGTGACCGTAGCTAAGGCCAAACGATCATTTTGAAAACTGAAGCTGATAAAAAATTACCTATGCAGCACTACGGGACAGGAAAGGCTCAGAAATCAAGCTTTACTTTCAAATGAAAATGATAGAGCTCAAAAGATTAACTTTGATAAAGTAATCTACTTGTAAAAAAGTTAGGAAACAGAATTTCATGTAATTTTTATGTTTTCTGGTCAAACTCAACCTATGAATGCTCATAAAGTTCATACATTTATAAAAATTTCTGTTTTCTCTTAAAGCTTTTTTGCTTGTATTGTTTTCAACTATTACTTTTGAGGTAAGCATCTCAATTCATCATACGAGTTATTCTATCAATAAAATTTTCTTTCCGAATATGTTCTGTATTTTACCTTAGTAGCTCAACATATTTTATGCTATTGTATTAGTCCAGTTTAATAAACTCTTTGTAAGGCAATTGATTTAACAATAAATACCATTGGTCAGGTTAAATTTGTCTAATTAAAATTCCCATTATTTTTGTTGAACAAAAAAAAATTAGGAACCATATAAAAATGGTTTAAAAGTTGTGTTGGGGCAAGGGAAAGGATTGAGTTTAAAGAGGGCCGGCCCCATAATCACTTTGTTGTGGCCGTTAAGAATACGGACAGGCATAATAACGACGCCTAGTGAGAGCTGGTCGGCCAGGAAAGTGGGAGGGGGAAATCGAGGACACGCGGCTAGCCTATATAAACGCAGAGACAAGGCTGGGGGTCGCCATTGCTGCAAGACTCCTGAGGACGTCGGCTATCCAGGTGCGGCCGCTGGGGAGATCGACGCCGGCGTGTGACCTTCCAGGTGGAGCGGGCCTGATCGAATCTGCTCCAAGTGTCTATTAACAGCGGTGAGACAGACGGCTATTTTTACCGTAGAGAGCTTGAGTATAGCCCCCCTATATAAGGGCATTTCAGTCACGTCTCTCAGTCGAGGCTGTAGGCGATTTGAGTATTGCAATTAAAACAATAAATGCTTTGTTTAGCACTTGAATAACACTGTATGTTAGTGATTCGTTATTTGTTGAAATTAACCCGTAACAAAATCGGTAAACATAACATTGTTGGAGGCGCTTCACGTTTCCACCTCTTTGCTTAGACTGCTTACATTTTACTACGTGCTTTTAAACACTACTAATTGTTAACTCTCCCATAGAACGCATAGTGTATGCTTTGTGTGGCATAATAACCCACTGCATGGAGATAATGGGGAAATACTAACACGTAAATTAATGCAAGATTTTGTGTGAGAGTGCAATTTACTAACATTTAAAACTTACTGTACGGAGTATTAATGGTTAGATAAGAGAGGTACACTTGATTAGGCCTACGGGTTTTTAGGAATATATAAGTGCCGAAAAAGAAACAACACTCGCATTCTGCCTGAAAAATATTTTAAAAAAAGCACTTATAGATCTGTCCAAAGCCAGAACTAATATTGAGAAAAGGCAAAATTATCAGGTAGATATATTTCAGTCACTGATACATAGGGAATGTGAATTATTACAGGACAACACTTACCTCTTGCAGAGTTAAACATCCAATCTACTAGAGTAACGAGGGGTCTCTTAACAAAATCTCAGGGAAAGGTTCAGCTAACACAGATAATCTACAAGAGCGGCAGTCGGTAAATGCGCAGTCTGTGCAAGATCACGAAACACCAGTTCAAGTTAATACTCGTCAAAGCAATTTAACGGCGAAGGAGTACTACAACATTGGCACACCTCAGGAGTATGAAAATAATAAATCAAAAAAATAATATGAAATGGTGGACGTAAACCTACTCGAGGTGGTTTTTTTAAGATCAGGTAAAATTCCTACGTTTTCAGGTACCACTGAGCACGATGTAGACGTATCTTTAGATACATTCAAAACAGCTAGTGAGCTTAACAATTGAAACGGGGAAGAGAGATGTAGATGAATTAAATTATATTTGCAGGGAACCGTAAAATGCGCCTACGAAAATACACTTGCAGATTGCGTAGACGATGTTTCAATTTGGCAATATGTAGAAACTAGGTTAAGAAAAGCATTCAATGCAGTGGATAAGAAAGAAAAATTAAGAGAGCTGTTGTATTTAAAAATACATAAATTAGGGGAAAGTTGCCAGTCTAGCATAGATGATTTGTTATATTATAAACACAAGTATAATCCACACATTTTGGACACTGAATAATATGGAAATCACTTTGGCCAAGTAATGCAGACAAAATCGTAGGGCTGCAAAATATCACAGTAGAACAGCTACTCAACGACTTGTAAAGGGTAGAACTAGGCTTAAAGCATGTTAGCAAATGTCTAGAGAAGAGTGTACTGCAGGCTGAAAATCAGAGGCTTCACTATTAAATAAAAAAAAATTAAAGTGTAGTCAAGTAAGTTTACGATGTCAGAACTGGGTGCCACACAAACATGGACCTTCCTAAATGACAGTCAGGGTAATCAAAAAGAAAATTGCGAAATTTTCCAATAAACAAAAAGTAGCAATAAGAAACCGATCGGGAATTTACAGCCTATTCAGACAACTCCATTGGTAAAAGCATGGGCCTTGGATGCTAAGGGTCCCATTCAGAAATCAAAACAGGGCAATCGATTTACTTTAGTTATGATGGAATATGCAAGCAGATTTGTTGTTGGCAAAGCGGTTAAAGGCATAGGCGCAACACGGAAAAGCACTTGTGAAAACGTCAACTCCTAGGGTACTACTAAACATTAAAGGAAATGCGTATTATGCACTGCTTGACACTGGTTGCAGTAGAAACTGTGTCGCTTCTACAATAACAAGCATAGTAGGGGCCACGGAAGAGAGAGATGTTCCTAGGTACAAGATGAACATTAATTTGCACATTATAGGTCATAATTTTATCACAGTAGTGTCTAGTTATTAATAATTTACGAGTATATGTTATATACAGTTGTAATTTTATTCGTAAATTTAATGTCATGCCGTTTTTGAATCAGTAAATAATGTTTCTTAACGGGAACAATCCTAGCAAATTATTAAGGTTCCATTATAGGATAATGCTTTAGAAGAATGCGAAGTTATCACAATTGAACATAGCATACACAGAATAGAGACTTTTTACAATGATGGTGTAACAAATCTAACAGATGAAATAAATAAAGAGCTGAGTCATAAACAAAATCACTGCTGCTTAATATAATTACAGCTTTCAAATATAGGTTTGCTGAAAATATACTGGAGATTACAAAAGCTAAACATTTCGAAATAAAATTGTATTTAACAACTGATAAGCCAATTCATAAGCCACCCTATCGTATAAGCCCACAGATTAGGGAACAAATTATATAACCAGAGATCATAGAAATATCATACTCACTTTATGCGGCTCTTAGTCTGATATTCAGAAAAAAGTAAGGAGTCATTAGATTACTCACAGACTTTTGACTTCTAAATCAATATGTTAGAAGGATTCAGTATCCATTACATAGAACGGAGGATGTTCTAAACACCCTTCAAAATACTAAATATATCAGTTCGTTAAACNAATTCATAAGCCACCCTATCGTATAAGCCCACAGATTAGGGAACAAATTATATAACCAGAGATCATAGAAATATCAGACTCACTTTATGCGGCTCTTAGTCTGATATTCAGAAAAAAGTAAGGAGTCATTAGATTACTCACAGACTTTTGACTTCTAAATCAATATGTTAGAAGTATTCAGTATCCATTACATAGAACGGAGGATGTTCTAAACACCCTTCAAAATACTAAATATATCAGTTCGTTAAACNTATTCAGTATCCATTACATAGAACGGAGGATGTTCTAAACACCCTTCAAAATACTAAATATATCAGTTCGTTAAACCTAGTTTCCGGTTTTTATGCAATTCCAGTCAGGAAACAAAAAAGTCATAACTTAACTTTTACCATTGAGGATATAGGTTTATACTAATATAGACGTATGAAGATACGGCTATCTTCAAGTCCGCAATACTTTCAACAGTTTATCGATATTCTATTAGGATCATATCGTTGGAATACTGCTATCGTAAATATTGTTGATATTTTCATATTGGGGCAGACGTTTGAAGAACATTTAGATAATATTCAGAAAGTACTTGAAAGATTAAGGCAATTTGAGGTAAAATATAATTTTTATAAATGTAATTTTGCTCACCAAAAGATAAAACACTTAGGCCATTTTGTTATGCCGGAAGTAATCATAACATAAATGAATAAGATAGAGGGCTAATACACAATTGGCACCTCCTGCCAATCTAAAACGACTCAGAGCATTGTTGGTAATGGCACCTAATTTACGTAAATATATACCCAATTACGCAGCAAAAGCGGAATAATGAATCGAATTAATGAAAATTAGCGTTAGTTCTAAATGGGGAGAAGCTTAACAAAGAGCATTTTTAGAACTTGAATTAGCACTCTAAGACGCACCCTTTTAACATAAATTTGATGAAAACAAAGCTCTCTTTCTAGCATGCGATGCTTCACAAACAGCTATAGGTAGAGTTCTCATCCAAGAGGGCCGAGACAAATCTAGAAATATTGTAGCTTCTGGATCGACAAAAACTTTCTACTAACGAGGTAAGATGATCAACAGAGAGAGAATTAGGGGCCATAAATTTTGTGTTTACATATTTAAAACACTATTTGTAAGGTTCGAACTGATCATTCAGGTATAAGTTACTTAAAGATAATGACAGAGCATAATCTAAGAATTTAAAAAATGGCAGTCTCACTAGTAGAATTATATTTCGAGGCATAAATAGTTAAAGGGAAGCTGAATACACTANTTATATTTCGAGGCATAAATAGTTAAAGGGAAGCTGAATACACTACCAGATGCCTTAAGCAGAGTTTCGACTGTAGGAACAGCGGAAACCATATATATTAGCATTGAAAATACCATTTATTAAGTAAAGTAGCCAGTCCATAAGTCACAAAGTGTAAAATGTGCATTAGAAGAAACTATTTTTCAAAATTAAGAAAAGGAACAAGAAGTAATGCAAAGTATTGCTAAATATATAAAATCACAATAAAGTGAATTTAAAAAGTCGCTTAATGAGCTGATGCATACTTTAGATCCAGCTACGAACATATAGTTTTATTAGAATTTCAAGATAATTTGGCCAAACCAATTTCAAAAGCTGCGGCAGAATTATTTAGGATCAGTATTGAATTTATTCAGGAAAGTCTGAATGACAAAATTTAATACAGTGCGCTAGATCCAGTAATCAGGGTAAAAATAATAACGGTTACTACGTCAAATAAAACATTGTTCATACCAGTATATAACCATGAACAAGAATATATAAACATTGAATGTGATAGGGATATATTTCTATGCCCGATTACACAAATAGTTCCCAAGTCTCCGCTTCAGGGAGAATATGAGGAGGATGAGCATATACAAAAGCACAAAACGGCTTGAGTGGAGCAACCGAAAGCGCACGCGAAAAATCTTAAAATGGCTAGACGATATGGATGGCCACAAACGGGGAAATCTAATTAAAGATACATACGCTGTCAGGGGAAAAACATCTCACATTAGTACCCAAACATTATCAAAATGAGATAATAACGGTGAATCACGATTCCACTACTAGGAGGTAGCCATTTTGTAACATATAAATCGTTAGCAATAATTAAACAATCATATGGTTGGTACATGATAAATAAAGATGTCGCAGAGTATGTAAAAAATTGCGAAATTTTCCAATAAACAAAAAGTAGCAATAAGAAACCGATCGGGAATTTACAGCCCATTCAGACAACTCCATTGGTAAAAGCATGGGCCTTGGATGCTAATGTTCCCATTCAGAAATCAAAACAGGGCAATCGATTTACTTTAGTTATGATGGAATATGCAAGCAGATTCGTTGTTGGCAAAGCGGTTAAAGGCATAGATGCAACATCATGCGCCGACTTTATCAAACAGGTAATTTCCAGATATGGTTGCCCGGAACAGATATTAACTGATCGCGGGACATAATTTAACAATGAGCTAATATCTACACTCTTAACACAGTTCCAGATAAATAAGCTAAACACCACCTCATATAACCCGAGCTGTAATGGCCTAGTTGTGAGTATGAATAAGGTAACTGGAAAACAATTAACTGCATATGCGCATGACAATCCAGAAAATTGGGATACAGATCAGTGTTTTACAATTATTAATTATAACACTACGGTAAACATAAGCACAAAATATACTCCATTTTACATACCACATAGCGTAGAGGCAATGTAACCAATACACGTCCCATTTGGAAATTTTCCTTGCGAACAGAAAATTGGGATTCTCAATTGCAGAAGGAAACGGTACAAGCAAAACTCAATCAAGTACAAAATCAACAGATCCAGAAACTTAATTTTGATAAGAAATATATTTAAATACAATTAACATCGGTAATTATTTCTGGGTGAAAAATCATTTACGGCATAAGAGTTTGGCCTTTAAATATCAGGAACCTGATCTAGTAGAAAACGTTCTTGGTCCACCATCACAACTCATACCTGTCGCGCAACAGACAAACAGACACATGAAACAGTTAGCACCAGGAATATTGAGATTGTGCATGTTAAACAATAAAATGACTATGCTAGAGCCATCTTCACAATGTAAATTTGTTGTGTATTTCAGGTACCAGCAGCCACACTGCAACATGCGGCAGCATCGTTTATCGTCTTCAGTTTGTATGTTATATTGTCCACACAGCCACGGAGGATATACCGGACACATGCGGGGGTGTACTGGAGACAACTGCATTCAAGTTTTATGCATTCGCGTTATATAAATGTCAGCAATATTCACGACACTAACTAGTTAGTAAGTTATAAGATATGTTACTCACAGCTCCCCAGTAATCCCACGNTGTCAGCAATATTCACGACACTAACTAGTTAGTAAGTTATAAGATATGTTACTCACAGCTCCCCAGTAATCCCACGGCAGTACGTAAGTGGTTTTCCAGCTCCAGCGCAAGATGAAGAACTAATTCTGGAGGCGACGATACAATTGTGTGCCGAAAGCCACGTCACATGGTAAAAAGGTTCTTTGAACTAAATAGAATGGCTCTGGAGAGAAAATCATAAAACAGTGCGTACGCGAAAAGTATCAACAGGTTACCAAGAAGGGGACAGTGATATGCGTAATGTTGGCAACACTTGAGCCACGAGCAATAGTCACTTTGCGCAAAAGCCGATAAGTATCAGCACGTAATAAATAGTTAGTAAGTGCGACATAATTCACATTATATAATGATAACAATAATTATCATTATAGTACAAACGCGAGTTTTAAGTGAAGTATAAACCCAGAGAGAAAAAAAAGTTATTATTCAACGCCAAATGTCGTTGCCATTGAGCAAAGCCTATAATAAACGTGCGCATATACTGAAGAATGTTACGTAAAGATAACGACTTAAAATAAATTTGAACCGATGACGAAGATCACATGATCTTAAATAGTTTCGTTGCAGTTCGAAACACAACTTCAATACGCCGGCCGGCTGACGTCACAGTATAAACCGTAACGATAAGTTGCAAGTAAGTACNGTTCGAAACACAACTTCAATACGCCGGCCGGCTGACGTCACAGTATAAACCGTAACGATAAGTTGCAAGTAAGTACAATCACATGCAATAAAAAGTGCACACGGAATCACTGAGCTCACTATTCCACAAGTACACAAGCAGTAGGTACGAAAAGCTAGTCACAAGTACACAATTACAGCGCGCTGAGCAAATCACATAACTGTCTGTACCGCGTCACGTATCGCGAGAAGATCGTCGAGCAGCGTAATCTTCCCGCTGACTCTAACTGTTTCATGCTGGCAGGACATAATTCAGGACACACGCAATAGNCGTCGAGCAGCGTAATCTTCCCGCTGACTCTAACTGTTTCATGCTGGCAGGACATAATTCAGGACACACGCAATAGAGTGCAGATTCATATAGGCAAGAATATTACGAACAACCATACGCCTGAATGTTATACTAGGCCATAAAATTTAAAATAAAAGTACAGAAAAATAGATATATAACACGTGAAGTTTACAGTGACGTACTAGTACTATATGTTGTGTAAAAATGGTAACAATAAGTTAAGATTACATAAATCTCAAGGGGAAAACATCATACTAGCATAAACTGTGTAATGAGATATAACATCAATATAAATATGTTAAAAAATCAAATAACGTGACAGAGATAACAGTAAAGAGTTGCAGCAAATATAAATACTAGAGCTGTATAACTAAACAGTATGTATTGTTATGGCTTGATAGCATTATATTACAAATTCTACATCGTGCATTTTAAAATGTTGGTTGGATAGAATTAGATTAAAAGCAAGAAGCTGTGGAGCGGAATGTCACGGCTTGTGCATAAAACCCAACACCTCCTGATCATTCTAAGGATGGCAAAAAAAAATTTCATTTCTTTATTTAATTTGGGGGATAGTTTGCAGCCAATCTTTACATCCTAAATCCCCACCAAGACATGAAGTCCAGGGCTGGTGCAGAATACAAACTATTGTAAGTTAAAATATTGTGTTAATATACGTAAAAATTACTTGAAGTATTGTAAACTAATATAAAAGCCAAAAGGCATAACAGGGAATATAAATAAATGATGGAATATAAATATGTAAGTAAATATGTAATAAGCATATAATAATACATTCCAATTATGTTATGTATAATGTGGCAGCCTCTGTGCTGCAGTCCACAACTACGGGCGGCCGCTGCCACCCCTGCAAATCTCTTCCCCGCACCAGGGTAGAGAACGACCGGTATTTTGACCAGGAGGGTGTGGTTATGGCCGTCAAGGATACATACAAGCATACGACACCCAGGGAGAGCTGGTCGGCCAGGAAAGTGGGAGGGGGAAATCGAGGACACGCGGCTAGCCTATATAAACGCAGAGACAACAAGGCTGGGGGTCGCCATTGCTGCAATACTCCTGAGGACGTCGGCTGTCGAGGTGGGGCCGCTGGGGAGATCGAAGCCGACGTGTGACCTTCCAGGCGGAGCGGGCGTGATCGAATCTGCTCCAAGTGTCTTTTAACAGTGGTGAGACAGACGGCTATTTTTGGTGTAGAGAGCTTGAGTAGGACCCCCCTATATAAGGGCATTTCAGTCACGTCTCTCAGACGTGGCTGTAGGCGATTTGTATATTGCCAATAGAACAATAAACCCTATTTTGCACCTACCCAATACTGCTTCTATGTGATTCGTTATTTGCTGAAAATAACCCGTAACAACAACGGTAAACATAAAAACTTGTTTCCCCAGGTCCCCCAAACTCCTAGTTATGGCCCTGTCTTCTACATTAAAAAATAACTTATGTAAACCCATTATTTCTATAATAATTGCTTACATGCGAGTAATTGAAATTATATATTATTATATGTATTAGGGAATTATATTAATCTTTAAAATCTTATACGTATATGTATTTAAATTGTGTGTTTTTCAATATTAATTCGGCATAATTTAGTAGTTTCGAAGTTTATAAATTACCCAATGTATATTAATTGCACTAGAAATATTCGCTCACAGATTGAGAAGACTGTAACCGAATGAAACTCGGCACAGGAAGTGGGAACGGTGATGTAAATAACTGATGACAACTTTCCAATCAAATAGGCGTTTTATGGTAGAAATTATAATTACGTATACTACTGTGTTGCACCACTCCTTGCATGCTTACATGTAGTTACACGACCCACATGAAATTACAGAAACATTTAATGTTATTCCGTCGTAGATATGGCCATGCTCATTGTATCTGTCGTCCCTGGTGATGCAGAAATATTGATGGCTGAATCTTCCTTTCCATCTGGTTCCACGCATGTTCAATAAACGACAAGACCGGAGACACGAATGGCTGTGGAAGAGTGGCAACAATTCAAAGAAAGTCATGGGGAACCCGTGCAATATGTGCACTCTAAATCGGAATCAGTAAGAATTGCACTCTTCAAATCAGTTAACAGTGCTCGACTGATTCAGAAGTCACATCAGAGAATTTAACTGATGAATCAGCTAAAAATGCCCGTTTCCCTTCACTTATTGATTCAGTAACATTTGCCAATGATTCATCAACCATTTTATTAAATGTTTTTCAGTAATTTATTTTACTAATGGATAAGTTAAACAACGTGTATCAAATTACGGTTAAACAACGTATATCAAATGAAATAACCACGCATAAACTAATAAAACCAATAAAAAATCTTTTCTAAAATGTGAGTATCGTCTTTAGTAACTCTATTTGACAAGTAACATGAACAGTCAGTATTAGATTCCGTTTCCACGTAATCGTCACAGGGTTCGGTTTGAAGGTTTGAACTGCATTAAATGTGCTGAAATGAGTGCCTATATACGCGATATTTGTTTTAATTATTCTAAAGTTACCAATTAAACAAAAATCGAAAATAAAGGGCATACAATTAAGAACTTTATACTATCGATAGATAAAATATAGTAGAAGTATTTTCCCCGTTGTAGTCAACCTTAACTTGGTAACCAAGTTGGTAAGGTAGCGGTTCAAATGTGCGGGTTGAGACATTGTGGGGNGGGGGGGTGTTATTGATTAAATCGTAAAAACCCGCAATTTTTTTTCTCCATGTTTTTTAATGTCGGTAAATGCGCCATTTTAATAGTGACTTTGAGAAATACATTTATTTATATCTAGTAATGATTTAGCTAAATTCAATAAACACAATATCTAATTCACCACACGTAGTTGGTGGTAATTTATTCTTTCAGTGCAATTTTTTCACGTAGCTTTTTCACTCAGTGGTTTTCCACTGATTCTAAGTGGAGCCATTTTCACTGATCCGAGTTGTTGAATTTTACTATCATTGCGAATCAGTGGTTTTCCACCGATTCAAATTTAGTGTGTTTATGGGCATTATACTGCTGGGACATTTGTCGTTAGAGCTGTGCAAATGAGGGTAAGCACATGAGATCATAGAACCTCCTGAACGTACCACTTTGTAACCAGTGTTCCCCTAATAAATATCAGCGAAGACCGAGCATCGTAGGTTCTTCCTCCCTGCTTCTCATACCATGACACTACCAGTTTTGTGGATTGCTTGGCTCATCAGTGAAGTCCGAATTTGTGGGTTGTGAAGCACCCCTCAATACTCAAGTATCGTTGCCATACGTGTCCGAACCAAATCTAGATTCCTCACTAAACACGATGCATCACCACTTCTCAGCCATTGATGCCACCCAATAACGACAGCACTAGTTGTTTTTTGGAAATTTCATTGTAAGATGGTCTGGGGGACGTCAAGAGTGCAGTCTTCTACTACAAGACGCCTAGCAGCAGTGCTGTTGGAGAAAGGAGTAACTATTAACGACACTTCAAGTCTCTGGATGGTGGAAATAGGGACTTGAGTTCGCGCCTGTCGGACGATGAAGCATTTCTCTCTTCTAGTGGTCATTCTGGGCCACCCGGAGCATTCCCGCTAAGTAAATGTTTCCTTAACTCACCCCGACACCGTCGCACAGTTCTATCGCAACGATTTAGGTGGCAGGCGACTTGATGGAACGACCACAGTGCCTCCATGCTCCCAAGATTCGCCCTCTCTTAAATACTATACTTGTGTCAAATGTGTTGCCAAAGAATGCTAGTTACCAACTGACATCCACTTCTCACGTGCATGAATTATACTGAGCACAGCTTCGTCCCACGAACTTAGCCGTGCCATGATTGTGGCAGTTCTGCGAGACCAATCGCAGCCAAACTTACATCAGTTACACTAATGTGGTGCTCTAAGTACATCAATGTCCGCCTCTTGTTGACAGTTCATTGTGGGTGCGGCGATTTTTATGTCAGTGAGTGTATATGCAACATTCTCAAAATTCTGTAATAGAACAGTGCTATTTTTTCATCAGTGAGACACGTATGTCTCGTCAAATGCAGCCGCTCAGCACGTCACGGCTTGATGTCGCCTTCAATGAACAAACTGACAATGCCATTTTAAATTCTACCGGCCTGTAATTTTGCTAAATTGTTGTAATTTCTTACCTTGGATGGGTCATTGCACCGTAGGAATATATCTGCGTAGTAACGGCAAATTAACACGCCCGTTTGTCTGGCACGGCAAAAATATTGCCCGGACACTCGTGTGAAATAAGTGTGAAGAATTTTACGTTTATCAAGCAGAACATACCACACAAGACTTTGCTAGCAACTGCAGAAAATGGTTCGTGTCCCGAAGCCGGTGTGGAATCAGCACGACGTTCGGCATAGCTTCCGCCCGGGTGAATAACCTTCTCAATACCGGCGACTGCAGGGGTGTGCTTTGACCGTCGCCGTTAATGAGAAAGAATGACGTCATACTCTCCAACTACAGCGCGCCAAGGGTCGCGTGGTCGTTCCCAATAAGTACGCCGCTGCTTTGAAAACAAATAAAATCTGCTGTAGAATTTTATGGATATTTTTTTTGCATTCAATTTTCGTGAGCATGCATTACGTCACTGCAATGTTGCCAATGTTTTCCTCCCGTCATGCGCTGTTGCCAAATCGCTTACGAGAGAGGGCAGGCGAAGGAAGTGGGTCTGATTTAAATAAAGGTTGCGCTGTACAGTCCAGCAAGCATTTGGTTCTTGGGTTTCAGAGGATGCATCAAAGTTCAGTATTACAGCTGTGACTCGTTAGGCTGGCTGATGGCCTCGTTATGATTCACAGTTAGCCAGCAAAGTGCTGGGAAATAAATATTTTCAATGGTAGATTTTTTGTTCATCATTCAAGTAAATTTGAATTTGCCTTCTGCGCCAAAAATTACTAAAATTTTAGCAGTGTCATTATTTGTTTTAACAAATTAGTAAATGTGGCAACATTTCAAGGAGTAGCACATAATAGATAAGATGCGCTTGGTTTTTTAAAGGCGATTTTGTGAGATGTGCGTAGGGATATTTAGTAAGATGTTGATGAATCATTATTATTGTGCCAGCGTTTTTTATTTATACTTGTAGATTTAATGTTTTTAAATTTAAAAGCACCTTTAAATAAAGATAGTTAATTATGGATATTATCAGGCATAAAATTAATTAAGGTAAATTTTTTAATGGCTGTGAGCACTATTTAGGATTTTGTTATTGAAGTGCAATATATGTTATATGTATTTTGGCCCTCTGAAGTTTTTGTGCGCAAAATAAGTCATGGGCATAAAGTATAAGAAAGTGTAAACTAATGAAAATAAACAACAACAGCAACAAAATGTTCATTCTTGTTTATCACTAAGTGCTACATCCTCGGAGCAACTTTGTTTATTTATATTCAGTTTAAATGGTTTGAACAATGCCAGTGAGATTTCTGGGTGCTTTTTTTCAGTTGTGTAAGTTTGTAGTTCATAGAGAGACTTCAGTAGACTCAGAATTTGGACACGTCTTCTGCTGTTGAGTTTGATTGAGGGTTCTTAGTGATCCCAGTCGGCCCATCACAGGAGGGCCTTGCATCAGTAAGTTGTTTTTGGTTTTTGTTCTTTATTTACGTAACATTTAATATAAATTATTTTAAGTATACACATAAAATAAAAATTTATCAGTGCCGCTAATCAGCCTATTTTTCTCTCTGCACACTAATGCAAGTACATATTATTTCAGGTTATTAAAGAATTAAACATTATAAAATAAGTTCAGAGCTGTCAGTGAAGAATTATTGATCTAATGTTTCGAGTAGTTCCAATAATAAGTAGGAAGCCTAAAGAAAAAAAATTTTCTATACGATTAGTACATTCTAAATTGGTATGCGACTACATCTTAATAAATGTGCTTTTATTGCAAGTTGTAGGTAATTCAGCACAAAAATACTGAGTTAAATTAATTTAACGCTACTAGAAATGTGCTTCTTAATACTGAAAGAATAACACTGATTCTTTGAAAATGAGATACTCATTTATACAAATTATGGGGTGACCTTCCATTGTATCTGTATTGCTTACATACAAAATGCAGTGTGTAAAGTTACTGATGTACAACATGTTTAGGAAACATGTGTACAAACTTGGGCACATGATTCATGACAGGAGAAAAGGAAGGTTGATAATAGGACACCTATGGTACATCTCAAATAATAACGGCTGTAGACACCCTTAAAGGCGGAGGGCGTCAAGCATATTACGTGAGATACTATGCAAAGCACTTGCATTAGATAAACACAAATTGCTATACGGATTAACTAAACCAAGATCATGGATGTAAGATAGATACGGTACCTTGTCCACACCCCCAGCATGTGCATAAAAGGGGTTGGAACCCTTTCATTGGATGCAACATTTACACCTCAAAGTGATTGTGGAAACCACCAGATGACGCAGGACGTCGTAATTAGCAAAACAGTCTCCCTTGTTGCAACTGTGTAGGACACATCGTCTCCGTGTACGAGAAAACGTAAACTAGGGGTACAGTGGTAGCAAGGTCATGGCCTGGTAAGTATGCAACACGACCTGCCCCCCTGTGATAAACACATGTTGGTGGTATAATGCAGGATGTTACACGTCACGGAAAGTTCCCCTTTACCCCCTCCCCCTGTGGAGTGTAGTTTCCGGCCTCACCTGCCCGAGTGGCGTGTTATTTGCAGCCTGTCACTGCTTCGATTCACTGGGCACTGCAGACGTGAACATGGACGAGCACACAAATTCTGATATGACTGACACGGCCAAAGTGTATGGTGAAGTGAGAGGCAATGACATGGCAGCCTTTCAATTTTCTCTCAAAAAAAGTTATTTTAAAAATATATATATGTTTAGTACTTACCCCTATCACATCTAGCAGCAAAGTTTACTCGACTAACAGGATATCGTTCACCTGTTTCTGCTGGCCATCAGAACTGTGGCATGCCTAGTGCAAATTGTAGTGGGGGGTGATGCGACCTCCACGAACGAGAGCCTCTCAACGGGACCTCAGCGCTATTTTCCTACTCAACTTCAGTCGTGTCTTATGCTGCAGCAAGAACGGACGCTTGCAGTTTCCTCTTTATTTTTTAAATAAACTTAATGGGTACATCAATTTATCTTATTCTACACTAGCTTCAGTATGCATGCATAAAACATCTGGAGGGGATGAATATGTGTTAGAAGGTCCGTTAGTGTCCTGGGTTCGTTAACTTATAACAACGAGTGACGCCGCACAGAAATATTTTCGTTTGTATAATTAAAGTATGACTAATGTTGTCCTGCATTCAAATATTTGATTGGTACATGTATTATTTTCGACATATTTATTTCGTTTCCGTTTGGGGTTTCCTTTTTGAAATCGGTTAGTTGTTGTACGTGTATGAAGGATCGGTTCGCGACTTTTAAATACAGGCTAAACAATTAAACATAAATTTGGTTGCTTTTTTAAGGAAGAACTAATACATATTACATGCAGTAGTGAGATATCTGAGGCGATGCATAAGAACAGACGTGTTTCAGTACCGACAATTGTGACGTGAAGTAGTGGTTGAATTAAATGGCGGGGGAAATGGGAGAACACCAAGAAAACCTACTTATAAACCAAATCTACTATGTGTGAAAATCGGCAGTGACCTCGCTGGGAACTGAACCTAGTTCGCTGTGGTAGGGGGTAGTGTAGTGTATGTGCTATAAGGAAATTATACTTTAGTCGGCATATAGCTGTCTATAGTTGTAAAGAGTAGAAGGTGAAAGGGATACATTACTCATTTTTAATTTTGATTTGAAAAAATACGTCATATTTACGCATATGTCTATATTAGTTGTGCAGAAAAATTTAATTGGTGTAAATTTAAATCTCTGCTCATGTTAAAAGAATATAAGACGATAGATTTTTGTACGTATTGCTTGCCTATTTTGCTAATGTCATATTTCCTTTTCGCAAATGTGCCTGCCATGTCATCATGAAAAATAGGTTGGGTGGTGAATATAGTTAACCTATTATAAATTCCGTCTAGAAGTGGTCGCAGTAGCAGCTTCCGAATTGGTGGGGCTTTGTTTTCCAGTATTAATTCATCTCTCCTGATGCCATCACAGTGGTCGGAGAAGTATCTTGCATACTGCTGGGGAAATTTATAAGAAGATATTCGAATAAAATAGTATGAATATTTATTTATTTTTAAAAATTACTTACATACAATTGTTTTATCGCAGATATTAAAATATGATATTAGCATAGTTTAAATTTATATTGTGAGACAAGGGGATAAACGGTTGTTTCGGTAGTAAGCACAGTATTATGTTTATGAAAGTTGAAGATTTGAAGTCAACCTTATTTTTCTATCTCAGTAAAATGTACAAGAGTGCCACACAAGGTCCTCAAATGTAAGCAACTGTAGTGTCAGCTAGAGAATTGCCAATTTTGTTAGTGCTTGTTTCAATCCCATTTCCTTAAGGGATTCTCATTAACAATGGCAAAATCTGCTGGTTCTTGTGTGGCAAACAGAATATAGCAGTTGTTCGAGATTTATTTTAGCATGGTTTGTACCTACTTATAAATTAAAATTTTATATATATTAGACATACAGTTGCATAAAATGGTTGGCTGGCTATGTTAAGAAGAGGGTGTGTGATATAATAAATTATGTATGAATAGGGGAAGTTACAAATGTCCTAAATATGTCGGCTTAAAAACATTTATTATATGTGTAAACCGCTTGTTATAATAAGTCTGGGCATGACGAGATATATCCCATTGATCACAGTTACAAGCAGAACTTGTCCGAATTCGGAGCTATAAATTCAAAACTTTGTAAATGACAACGAATTATGCTTATAATGAAGTTTTAAACATAATACGCCATATAATGATGATGATATAAGTCAGTAGTGATACCTATGATATGAATTCGGCAGCTACAACTTCAACAGTTCCAAAATGTTGGTCAACTATGCTTATAAGAAGACTAACAGCATAATGGACCCTGATAGAATTATCGAAGTCGCGATCGATGCATTTTAATATGAATTTGATAACTATAGCTCCAGTGGATAGAAAATGGCAGCTATGCTTGCAAGATGTTTTAAGTCTTAATTAGTCCTGTGGTCCTTTTCGTCGTTGCGGTTGATGTCATAGAATTGAATTTTGTGGCTGTATCTTAAACAGATGGGAAATGACATCCAACTATACTTATAAGAGGGCTTAAGGAATAATTTACCCTTCCACCCTCATCGACATCAGGGACGATGCATATGGTATAAATTTGGTGGATACATCTTTAACAGTTCGGAAATTAAGATTTACTTTGCTTATAAGCAGGCGTAGGGTGCTTGAAACTGCGGTCCTGTTCGATGCAAGGGAAGATGCATATTATATGACAAGTTTGGAAATCATGACTATCTATGCTTATAAGTGGACTTAGGGCATGCTTGAGCTTGCGGCCCTTTTCTTTGTCGGGGGTGATGCTTATGATATGAATTTGATGGCAGTATCTAAAACAGTTCGGAAATTACACACAAATTATTCTTTTAAGATGGGTTAAGGCTTAATTGACCCTGCGATCGTTTTCAAAGTCGGGGGTGTTGTCTAAGTTATGAATTTGGTGGCTAAAGCTTCAACAGTTCGGAAATGTTGACTAACTATGCTTATCGACATCAAGGGCGATGTCCATGATATGAATTTGATGACTATGTCCTCATTTGATTGTAAATAATTGCTAGCTATGCTAATAAAAGGGCGTAAGGAATAACTGACCAACCACCCTTATCGGCATCGGGAGCGATTCATATGATATGAATTTGATGTACTATAGCTTCAATAGTTCAGAAATTATAGCTAACTATGATTATAAGATTGTTTACGGCATAATTGCTAATCATGTCATTTTCGTCGTTGAGGTGATTTCTATGATATTAATTTGGTGGCAGTATCTTCAAATGTTTGAAAATGGCACCTAAATATGCTTCTAAGAGGGCTTATGGCATAGTGAGCTCTATCGCATTAATCAGTGCTAGGAGCAATACTTACAGCCCGAATTTGGTCCCTATAACTTAAATGCTTCAGAATGTATGGCCAACTATGATTATATGTTCTAGGGGGGTCAGATATATACAAACTGCACTTAAAATTGTCCTGTATTAAGGCGACCACTGCATTGTACTTGGGGCTTGGACAAGTTACAAAAATAATTCACAAAATAAAATCGCTCGTATGCTTACTAAATTCAATATAGCGTCAAAAAAGTGCGAATAATCAAAGTTCAGAATGTTACTTTAGCATTCGACTTTAAAACACATGCCCGGAAATATATAACACTTGGTTTATTTGCTAATACATGTATATGCTTATAAAATCCAATACCGCACTGGTTATAGTCACGCTATCATATTTTCTGATGGTATGATCTTTTCTGTCTAAACAATACGAAACTGTAGACCCATCACTCGTTACACTTGTTTGTAAAACTTAAATAAATATATCTAAAAAAGGAAAGAAAAAAAATTATTTTATAAAATTTTGCTTTACCGAATCTATGGTTGCGAAATCATAATCTAATTATTCTTGAAAATAAGAGTCCATAGACACGTCGCTTGATACATTTAAATCTGCAAAAATTTAAAAATTACGTAAAAATGTAATTTATGTATATAATTTAATATTTAATTTTCATTGCCCATCGAATTCAAAATGACTCCTGACTTCTCACGCCCAAAATGGCGTGTCTGAGCAAAATTTAGGACCACTACTAATTTTCGCTAAATAAAGCTATTAATGTAGTCTGAGCTCACAATCATAGGAATGTTTTTTAGAAGCTGCCAATTTGGTGGACACGCAGCTGTAATGGCGGGAAAGTGAAAAATTAATTCACGACAAACTTACTACAATAGAGGGTACAGTCTAGACGTGTTAAGGAAAAAAACATGACATTCGAGGGAAAAACCTTACATTTTAAAAGGAAAGTAGGACATTTTGAGAAAAAAAGAAAAAATCAAGATGGCGGACCAAAAACTAAATTGCGAACGTAAACAATATGGCGACCGGAAGCAAGATGGCTGACAGCTAAATATCACGAACGTCACAAAATGGCGGGAATCCAAGATGGCAACAGAGCCGCAGCGTTGCAGCCCTCAGCCTTTGCCCTGGAGTCTGCCAAATACATCTACTCGCCAAACTTATATTTTCTTGTTAGTGTAAGTGAAAAATAACTTATTTTTCGGAGTTCACGGAATCGTATCGTTTACCTACAAATTAATTCCGTTAAAATAAAACAATACACATGAATATAGTCATTGAAATACTATGTACTTTATTTATAGAATACATGCACCAGAGTAAACCATTTCATAATTTTTACTTAAGTATGAAAAAATACAAAGTATTTCAAGTCAACAAATTCATCAATGAACACTGATATAGTGTCATTCTTATTCTTTCGAGAAACACGAAAAATTACTATGTTTGTTACAGCTTCAAAAACATACATTATAATCTGAGATTTATATTTGTTTAAATATACTGCATGTACAGTCCACTCAAAAGCAATATTAATGCTACGCTGTGACAAAAAATGTTTATCTCAACTATGGTTGCATTATCTCTAATCTTTAATGAATGGCCAGTAATAATTTCTGAACTTTAATGCGAAGAGAGGCGCAGTGCACTAAATAACAGGGGCAGTTAAAGCGGACCAGCCCATTAAGCTACGAGAAATATTTTCGTGCACGTAAAAACAGCGTATATATGTAAATTACCTCTCATGTGGAAAACTTTCAGACATTTATATCATATTCTGGGCGGGAAAAACAAAGAAAAAAGTTGTTATTCGTGGTTTTTTAAATAAAATAATGCCACGTGATTATGAAATATTTCAATGCAAACAGATCTGTCGGTAACGGCCAGTTCCCATTATTTAAAATTAGGCGATTCACAGTTTAGTTTGCAACGGCGACGAAGAACACAAGACTAAAATAACCAGGAAAATAGCCAGCAAGTCATTATAAATAAAACCTCATTACAATTTATTTCATATTTTTAAATATTTGATTGACCTAGTCAAATATAGAGAATACTAAACTGAGTCAGTAATTATCATTGCCTGTTTAATAGATTCTTACGTGATTAATGTTTTAAAAATGTTGCGTTTACTTGCGCAGTCTATTAGTTAATGTGCGTTTTGGGAATATGGGAATATTTGTACATGTTGTTACTTTATTTCCTGCAAAATCTAAATAACCCCCCCCC
>NQII01007336.1:0-32269 GCA_002778355.1 Clitarchus hookeri | reverse complement strand
CCACCCCTCTTCCAACCCCACACAAACATCCCTGCTATTCTGGGTAGCTGATGTTTTGGTTGTAAACGTTCGCAAACAAAATGTCAGGCAGATTGAAAATGTCATAATAACGAGTTTTTGTCAGCTCGGTCAGCTGTCAGCTACCTGTCACGAGGCCGGACAAAACGACAGCGATCGATCACCTGAACACGTAGCAGATAACGGCAATAATCAAGCAGCGTCGATCACAAGCTCTAGACGTGTCACCCGGCAGTTTTGGTTTCTCAAATGATTTCCATTTACGATTTTTTTTATAGAGAACATATAAATAGCGAGTATGTTACTGTTCTGATCCCAGTTTCAGCTCACACATGCAGCTTTCCTTTTTTGGATTCTCCTCCTGAGAGTGAAGTAGTTACTCTTATACTTCCCACGGAGGAATTTAAGCGAAACACCCATTTACCTTAGACCACTACGTAACAGATTATATTTTCTCAACTATGCTGAGAATTTCTTGGTACATTAATAAATATTTTCAAGAATACTGTAATATATATTGTAAAATGTCTTATTTGTAAAGTTACAAAAGCCTCATTCGGAGTACACGTAGAAAAATATTTTATCTGACAAAGAATCATTTTAAATTCCGTATTAAATTATACAGATCATTATATCGAGTAAAAAGTATTTCACTTAAAACAATGGTACGTGTTTAGGAATTGCGTCCTTTTAAGTAACTATCACGGAATTAGTACACATGGAGGTTGTTCTCTAATAACGTTCCTTAGAGTCTAATAAGCTTCAATGTATTTTACTGATTTTTCCTAGAAAAGCCAGGCTTATGCAATCCTGCATCTATTTGTACTTCCTCTGCACATTAATTTTTGTAACAAACCGAATAAAATGTAGATTTGAAGTGATGCAATGCAAATAACTGTTTTACGTAAGAACGACTTTCTGCAACTGTAATACTGAAACTGCGTAAATTGCAATCCGCCTGCAGACTTTCAATGGTTATTGTGAAAGCAGTGTTTCTCTAATTTGCTAACCTCAATTCTTTAAATACGTGACATTTTTGTAGCCTAAATTATATACCTATATAAGACCATTAACAGTCCTTGCAAAAAAATCGCCTTTGTGCTTAGATTGTTGCGGTTATAATACAAAGAGTGCTGGTTCGATGTTGGCAAGGTGTTTCCTATAGTTTTTATTTCCCATTTTTATTCATACATTTTTTTTTCGCAAGCACAAAAATGGGTTTTCCCTCATTTTTCAATAATGGAAAGTGAAATACGAACCTGTAATTTATAATGTTACAAATGTTTGCACGGTCTTACGGGCCTGGATGGAAGATGGAGTTGGCGGCCTCATAACCCTGACGCTTCGTCGAAAAATATTTCGCACTAAAAATCTAAAACTGGCGCTTGTGTGTTTGCTCTCAGCATACCCGCGCACATATATGCTTGACTGAAGTGTCTCTCCACATCTCGCATATCCTTACTACGTGCAGTCATGCAAAATAAAAAATTTTTTAGAACAAATGTACGACGTACTGCAACCCATATATACCATTTAGAGAGTCCCGGGGCTTACACTAGAAGCTTCAGAATCATGTGTTTAAAATAAATACATTTCCTAAACTATAACACTTAAATCAAAAATAAAAAAATAATAAAACCTCTTAGGCTAAGCTAAGTTATCACTGTGCTTAAAACAGAAATGCTGAGAGAAAATAAAACATCAAATAAACTCCAGAGATGAAATGCAAGACTATGTCAAATGTACTGAATAAATGTAAAAAATTATAAACAAAAAACCTATCTTATTGAATTTAACTGAAAGGTAATTCTGAAATACATGCCAGCTAGATTTAAACTGGGGCTTCCAAAACAAAAACCATTACATTTACCAAAAATAAAACACAAACAAGCATTCGTAATTAAACTACATTACTGTACTGTTACAACACCATACACGCGTAATTTTACCATCCTTATATGCTCTTTTACAACTGTGTTATATTATTTTACATTCTATATATAAATGTTGTTTCACTACTTTCTCTTCATTCTTCTACTTTCGGTAACTTGATAGTGACGAAGTAATAAAAATGTAAGGCCTCGGTATTTGACTACAGATGTATAATAATTGTGTGCAAACAGCAAGCATATTCCATCAGCGGGAGTTCATTTTCTCTATGAACTTCAATGAATTTTGAAGTAGTTCTACTCTCCATCGCTAAATGTCCTTGAATACTAGTACTTTTCTTTTTCGTAAATTACATATAGAAGGTGTAGAATTACAGAAAGTTGGCATCTCGCAATTTAAGAGTTTACTACTTGAAGTATGTATATTTTTATCTCGTTTATAGAATTATTAAATTTAATACCTACATTGATGATAACGAAGCAAAACATTCATATATTTTAAACATAAACGTGCAGTTTGCTTTGGATTTAGGGGAACATTGTTGTAAAATTGCACACACTGTACTGGTGTTTACAAACTGCATAAAAAATGTAAAATTGCCGAGAATTTGTGTGTGTCATTTTACACACAGATATCCCAGGATGTAATATAGTTTACACATAAATGGCCACTGTAAAATTACACAATGAAATATGTACAACTACACTGACACTGAGAGTTTATAACACCACCGTATAACACTAAAATACACAATAGAATTGTTTAGTACATGGAGTTGGGGTGTTTTTTACACACGATTAAAAATCTTTAGTCTGATATCAACATGACCTTATTAAAGCCATANTCATGGAGTTGGGGTGTTTTTTACACACGATTAAAAATCTTTAGTCTGATATCAACATGACCTTATTAAAGCCATACATTATGTGGAAATGTACGTTTACTTTTCATAATCTAGGTACAGATATCCTCATAAAGTGGCTTTTAAATTCCTGACAATCTCCTGAGAATAAGATGAAATAAAGATTTAAAAAAATATAATTTCTACAAAAGTAACCTCCAAACTGACGGCGAACATGCATGGAGCTGTGCCGTAAGCTTACCTCGAGCCGTACGCCATTCCACTAGAAGAATCATGGTAGTAATTTTTAATATAGTGACCGTTCAACTCGTAAAACAAAGTTATTGCAATGAGATGAAAAAGACGAGATATGTTGTTTCCCCCAGCAAGACATATTCATTACCGTATACGTATAACACAGGGATAACAAACTTCCTGGGCGCTTACGCGAACTTTATAACTGTTATTATCTCTTGTTTACGAGACACAATATAAACTAAAACTCATTTCGCATGTGTGTTTTTTCCCTTTTTAGTTTTATTTCTAAAATCTGCTCAGTTCTTGCACTTGGTGTAATTTTAAATAGTTTCAGTCGAGGGCCCCTAGAGAACAAAACGAATTGTCACAAACAGTAAAAAAAAAAAACATTGATTTACTGTATATAAAGTTGCAGATGTACCTAAGCGTTATACAATGTGTATGTGCATGTAATCTCGCAGTGAAACCGTATGTATATTACGGACCTGCATAACGTACGAGCGGCGTGCTGGCTGTAAAAATAAAGTGATGAAAAGCAGTGCTTTGTTCGTGCATATTTTGTGCATGACGTTATCCGGCGCTACTCGGCTTAAACAGCCTTCCGCCAGACGACTGATAATTATTGTGGCGTCATGTAACAGAGCGGTGGATTGCCATTGCAAGTTTATGGTTTATTTTAAGAACAGTTAAATTATTAGTTATACATTTACTTGGGACGTGAGTTGTTATAAGAAACATCTGTGGCCCAAAGAGATTTAGCCTATGTTAATTTTGGCTACTAATATTTGGCTAATTGTTAGGCCGCGAGTAATATAATATCGACAGATCTGTTAATACTCTAAATATTGTAGACATATAGCACAGCCTCTCTAATTAATAATTCTGAACATCTACACATTAAGTACCTGCTACTGAAAACATTAGTTTAATGAAATTTAAATCTGGCTGTAAATGTAAAAGCGTACGTTTGGATAGGAAAGAGACTTTAACTATCCAATTCTAAGCTGAGATACTATACAGCTCACTTGTGAAAGGAAGTACGCCTACAATAGAACAACGATATCACTTGTTGAGTATCTGGGGGGGATGTTTTATATTGGGGGTTTTTAGAGTTTAAATAAAAACGTTTTTTTTTATTGGCAGATAACTTTTCAAGTTATCCATGTATTTCTAAAGAAAAAAGTAAATAAAATGACATTAAGGATATCAGATTTCTCTCTGTCTCAGAGAGTCTTTATATACGAAGCAAGCGATAACACACGCTGAAAAGCTCAACGCAACGAAGTTTTTAATTAATTAGGTTTATAACAGGTGCCTTTTTACGCTCCGGTTTTATACTATTGTATTGACATTTATTCTACTCAGGTTGGGAGGCTCAATGCTTTTAATTTGACAACTGAAAATGTTCGCTGCCAGGCTGCACTAGTTACGCACGTGTACCGGATTGTTGCGTTTTGTACGTAAGTAAACGGGATAATTGCCATAATCATAAAATAAATATAACTGTGTAAAATCTTCCGACTGGTTTTCTGTTGGACCCTACGTAAAGAATAAACTTTTTTCTTCGCACTAGAACAGAAATATAACAAAAAAAGTATATTCATAATCTGTTGTAAATTGTATTTAGCAAAACGTGGCCTTAGGCAACCATTTTATTTGAATATCACAACTGAATCGAAAATATAATAGTGAAATTGTTTCTTATATCATATTTAATTCTTTTATGCACAGTTCCCATAAACTAAAGGAGAAAAGTACAATTTACCGTTAATAACAGCTATTTGTTTTCGCACTTAAATGCGTAACGTTTTTCTATCTTATTAAGTTTGCCTATGAAAAATAAATGCCAAACACAATATTGCATTTTATCTGTTTGCTCTTGTAAACACCACTGAAAGGCGTGAATGATAGCAACGGAATAGAGTTAATAGTTAGTATTTTGGCTGGAGCAAATATTAATTACGATTCCAGCCGAAAACGAGCTTATACACACAGATATATAATTCCTCAATTTAACAGCATAAAAATTACCTCTTTGGAACACCAGCACACCTCGCGGAAGTACGCCGAACTGTTCCATAAGAAATTACGTTTTGTTCCTAACCTGAGTATAATTAATGTTACCTGAACTAACAGCAAACAGCCTTGCGCTGGATTATTACTATTTGATTGGTTACATAAAAGGGAATAATTATAGATATATGTCTCCCTTAGTGATGGCTGAAGCAAAGAAAAGCCTTATCAGTAAAGAATAAGCTGATGGGTCACCAAATATTTATATGCTAATCGCAGAAGCCCAGCATTTAAAACCATGTTTTCAGATGGCAGTTAGAAATAATTATCTCGACTAAAAATTGTATTGCCTGTAACCACTTAAGTTACAGAAACCTAATAAAAGCACCAAATCGTACCAGACCGTTTAATTTTGGGAAAAGTACCATAAAAATATAAGTGTGCACTACTAGCGATGATTATAGAATGATGGCATTTGATACATTTTCATCAAACGGCCATTTCCTGGTGGAAAGGAAAATTTTCACGGTTCGTGAACACAACATTGTAATCTATGAAACATTGCGCCATGTTGCTGATCGCTGCGGCGCCCTAACTCATGAGACTAACTGTTAAAACGCGAAACTAACTGAGCAAACCAAGGAACACCGTACAGTAGATAAGATTGCACAAGTCAATGCATCTCGCGAATCATACGCATGCCTGGACATTTATTCGTCTTTGTTTTTTTAATTGATACTATATTTGGAAGTAAAAATTCAAAGAACGCTCATGCAAAGAGTTATAATAACTAAGATGGCACCGTGTCAGTACTTTTTGATTGGTTAAAAATAATATTTGTGCTGCACCAACTGCAAGGGCCTCTCACTACAGTTTGCTTCGTCTGACGCATAAGAACTTAGCCACTTCAGCTCAGGGTTTTAATTCAGGGTCTCTTGCAACTGCACATGTGTTAAAAAGCAGAAGGAACAAGAAAGATGAGAAGCAAACCGGGTAAGGTGGAGTCCTGAGCACGAAGACGGCACCGGCAAGTGGATTGGACGAGGAGGGCCTGTTGCATGGCCCGGCCTTGACTTCTCCCTGCGGCAGTAGCTGGAAGGTGTCGCGTTTATTGGACCACTACCTAGTCTGCAAACACTTGAACAACGCGTCAATGATCGTCGGGTAGAAGCGTAAATGCCATATAGAGTGTGGCAGTCCATGATGCGACATGTGGGTAGCACTTCGGACAGTTACTGTGTCGTTGCCAGAACGACTGCCTTACCATGTGATGATATTTTGCTGTAACACTACTATAATTACCACGTTGCTCTGCATTTTACAGTGTTTCTTTACATTTCCAGACATATGTTGATGTGGATTATTTTTGATCGTTTGCCTTTCGATAATCACCTCCTCAAGGTTGTCCCCATTGTTTGGCCTCACCCGGCCTAATCCCACCTCTTGAGAAGGATTGAGTTTAATGATTAAGGCAATTACTGCACTTCATAAGGTTATTAGATCTGCAGATGGATTAAAAAATGGACAGTTAGAATTTTATAATTGTAAAATTTATATTGTTTTATGAATTCTATGAACTTTGTGTTGAGGTGACAGATACTAACATTGTAAACTAACAAGATTATAACTAAATTCGGATCGGTTGTTTACAAAATAACTGGGCAGAGGGAATACACATGACAGCGTGATAACATGACGTTATCTTTCCCGAGACAGTAAAATAAAATTAAATAAGTTTTTTACACCCGAAAGAACGACAAAGAAAATATGCCCATTTCCCAATAAAAACCAACGGCTTTATTCAACAGCGCGTCATTCGTACACGCATTCACAAAGTGTAATAGTTTTTAAATATGACTTCGTGACCTAAAGTAATTCCTGGTCATTGCGAAAAATTTCTATACACACAAACACAGTTCTTGTAACATTACAAGGAAGATATTTTACAAAAGATGTTATTGTAGTCTTACAGTGTTCTGTAAATGCACAAATAAAATTTCCAAAAAACTGTAGTGTAGAAAAGAGCTTCCAGTGTTTGTCTTCTTTTCNTGTTCTGTAAATGCACAAATAAAATTTCCAAAAAACTGTAGTGTAGAAAAGAGCTTCCAGTGTTTGTCTTCTTTTCAGTGTTTGTCTTCTTTTCCTACGATTTGTGTTATGTGTGCAAGTGTAAAATAATAATGAATCCATGAAGTCCAANTCAGTGTTTGTCTTCTTTTCCTACGATTTGTGTTATGTGTGCAAGTGTAAAATAATAATGAATCCATGAAGTCCAAACCACTTGGGCACAGTGTGCGTTAATTATGCTGGATAAATCATACAGATAACATATGCGCTGATTTTCATTTTTGCATCCATTGATTGACTATACTTACGTTTCAGTAACGTGCACTGATATTTTTAATTTTTTTCTTAAATTATAAATTTAACCGCACCGTACGATTAAGTGTGATATTACGTGCTTCGTCCTAGGTAGATATAAAGCCCGCAGTTAGTAAGTCTATAATAAAAATATTTGCATTGGTAATACAATTTTTTATGATCCGCATGCGAAAACGTTTTACAGACAAAAAAGCCTTAATACCAAGTAACTTACAATTAAATATTGTACCACGAATAAAAAAAGTGTAAAAACCGTGCGGGACTCATGCACAGTTTATGGCGTACCAAAGCATGATCTCTCGTTCATATAGGCCTCTCAGACATGTGCTTACCAATTGTTATGCTTCAGAATTATTATCTTGGATATTTATACATTCGTAAGAATTTGAAGGGTAAATTATTATTGTGAATAAGTTTTAGAAGGAACAATTACCGGTCGTTCTAAATGAATGATATCAAAGTGGAGGAATGGGATGATGGTGCAGTGTCGAGCTAGTGCTGCGTAGGTGCGGCGGCGTCGACACATGCAGAGGCAGACCTCAGGCTGTTGTAGTAGCATAGCCCTTACAAGCATATTTCTACAACGTTTTGTAGGATTTCGTTCATGTGTTGGAAACTTTCTCATTTTTAACGTAGGATAAATTTAAAACAACACATTGAATTTCGTGTCAGATATGCCAACATGTTTAACATCTACTTGGAAATTAAGATATGTGATGACCAAGTTAATTTGTCTTCATAAAAACAGCTTCCAAGTGTGTAAAAAAACTGTTAATTTTAAACTTAATAAACATTTTTGCTATATCTATGCCAATACAGCAAAACAGAAAATTATAATCTTCGTGGGAAAAGGTTGGAGCTCTCTGCAGTACTTTGGCGCTGGTATTATTTTTGTCCTGAAACACACGAGTCTATTCCTCTCGTTTCCCTTAGCTTTCCGCAAAGTTGGAAAAGAAAACTTCAGAAAACTTCCGTCGTATCGACATGTCTTTGGCCATTTAATTCCCTTTATTAGCACACGGTTAGGTTGGAAAACTGAAGGATACTGTACCAGAGCATTGGGTCAGGACATTCAAGAAAATAAGTTTCTGTGTTTAAGAAAAACGTCATGTTAGGTGACAATGGTAAGATCATGATTTTATTAACAAGCTCGGAAACTTTCTTTAATTTTAGCTCATCTTGTCATTTGAGTTAAAATATCACGGGAGTGTTATTAACAGTATTCCATTCTGCCAAGTGATATTTTGTTTTTGTAGTCATGCTATACAGTGCTAAGTTCTTCCCATACGTAGTGTAAAACAGTATCCACACGGAGTAGTACGAACGCATAATGATCGCTCTTAGTATAAAGAAGTCTTTCTTCCCAGCCTCCGGATACAGCCAGCTGTAGTAACTCAAGAATTATTTTCCTCGCACTTAGTAAAAGGTTTTGTTTTATAAACCAAAGTTTTATTGGGTCAGGAAAATTCAATATTTTGTTGTTGAAGCCAAATTATTTTGTTTCTTATTTGGTTGCTCCAAACTGGAAGATTTGGTTGGTTCAAATACAGATTTGTCTGGTTCTACGTACCTTAAACAGTTTCGTTCATTATAAAAACAAAACACTTCCTTGTTAAGAATCCCGACCATTTGCATCCGAAAACTACGCTCTAGCAATGTCAGCTAAAGCGATTTGGGGTGACAAAAGAATGTTTTAAATGCATACATTTCAAATACAGGACAGCATGTATAAATAGACATTTCATGTTTCGCAGCATAAATGTATAGTTTCTTGTTGAACTTGTTTAATTGATTATTGGTATAAGCATTAATAAAGGCAGTAACATACACTATTACTCTCCTATTTGCCACAAAAGTGTCAAACAACNATTATTGGTATAAGCATTAATAAAGGCAGTAACATACACTATTACTCTCCTATTTGCCACAAAAGTGTCAAACAACTTCTCGATCTGTATCTTCGATCGAAGGCATTCGAATGTATGGCCAAGAAAATGTAAACAATTCAGTCAACTAAATATATTGTTGATAATCTAATTTTGTTGGCCCGACACAGAGTTTTTGTTTACTCAAATGTGTATTCTCTTAAATAAAAAAAAATTGTTTTCTGCTTTTTGAATTTTGTTTACTCAACAAGATATTTTGTTAGGAATAATATATGAATGTATATACAGGATGATTCTAAAATCATTGGAAAAACATTGAGGGGTGTTAGAACTGACTAAAACAAACAATTATTGTATAGGAATATATGGGCGGGAGTGACGCGTTGAGGCACAAACACAAAAATAACACATTAAATGCAACAAATTGTCTATTTACAACGTCGCCGCTAAATGCCTTTTTACAGCAATGTTTATAATAATTGCTCAAAATTGCTACCACCGACAGTAATGCAAGCTTGGTAGCGTCGGTGGAGTGATTGGCGAACAGATTCAAATACGCCGGGTATTTCACGCACGCCACCATTGTCAGCCAATCACGCGATATGTAGAGGTCGCCAAGCATGCGTGACTGTGGTGGATGCATTTCCAGCAACTGTTTTCACATTTTATGTACGGAATCACTCGTTAAGTATGCTGCTAATAAACATTTTATGTTTCCGTTAATGTGTTATGTTTTTGTGTTTGTGCCTCAATGCGTCACTTTCGCCCATATATTCCTATACAATAATTGTTTGTTTCAGTGAGCTCTACCACCCCTCAATGTTTGTCCCATGATTTAAGAATCATACTGTATACACATACACATATATATATGTTTGGCCATATAGAAACAAGTATTTTGTTTGCTGGAACAAACCTTCTTCCTAGTGCATCAGTGCATGTCACCGGTTTCTTAATAGCATTTTATCTTTATTTAATATTGAAATCTGCAATGAGTGCATTGTATGTGAATGGAACCAATATAAACTTAATGATTTGTAGTTAGCTGAGTAGTATTCACTACTAAAACACCCTACCTACCTGGTTGAAGTCAGGGCAAGCGAACAACGAACCACAAACACCACAAATGCGGGCGCTGAGTACAAGGGCTGAGGGGGCCTTCTGTTTAAAGACTCCTNGAACAACGAACCACAAACACCACAAATGCGGGCGCTGAGTACAAGGGCTGAGGGGGCCTTCTGTTTAAAGACTCCTTACAAAGAGCTGGTTCAAAGTTCAAGATAAAGGTAAGCATACATGACACACACTTACAATCAAGGTTCATATATAGTTTCATTCAGGTAAAAAAAAAATTACGAAATTGTTGTAAAACTGTTTTTGTATTCGCTAATTTTGAACAGGTAAAAAGTTATTTGTCAAAATTATAATCTAAGAAATCTTTTCAGATATAAATAGATTTACACGTATCCTTTTCCGTCGTCAATTATTAGCAGTAATTCACTTTTGGCTTACAGTAAAATGAGTTACCACTTAGCTAGTAATGAATAAAACTCCATCACACCTTTTATAGTACAACTTTCTTGAAATTCATTTATTTTACCCTGCGCTTTTACGCGCAAAAAAATCAGTCACTCACGCATTAACGCTAAAATCTAAAACTCATTATAAGACAATGCTACATATATCACGTGCGTTACAATCAATCACCCGGCTGTAAAATTGGAATTTTAGCATAATTAAAAAATTAAACATACAAAAATATTGGCAAAAACATATTAAACAAACACAAGAATTCCATAGAGCACCTAATTCATGCCTTATGTACAACTATATAGTGCATCCCTATATAAAATTACCCGAACGAAAATTTAAAAATTGACCAAGGTACGCTTATTTATCTAGGCTAGCCAAAAATTGTATCATAAATCAATAGAAGTATCTACTACCGGGCACCGTCAAATTGCCCTATCATAGCGCAGATATGCGTGCTTCCGTGCATACAAAGAAGTAATTAGTATACAGTAGGTGTAAAAATAATACTTGCTTTCTAATTGTACAGTAACACCACAAAATCCAGAAAACTTTATGAAGCACGCGTGAGAAAATATCCACATCACTTATGCGACTGGTTAAGGAGGCAAGTTGGGCACCGAGACTCCGCTTGGGTCAAATGGGCGTGAATTTCCATTTGACGCAAAATTTTGCAAAACACTCCTTGCATAATGTACTTAACGTAGCAAAAATCTAAAAAGGCTGAGGTCCCATCGGAGAGGTCGGTTGTTGTCACAAGTTAAAACGGAAACCAATACGGAAAGTGGACCAAACAGAATTTTGGAAAGTCTTTGAAAGACATCTTCAATCACTACATCGGCTCTCAAGACCACGTTCTTTAGAGCAGCCCATATCTCTTCACTTCACTTCAATCACTACAAGCTGGCCTTACCTTAGAACCGCCGCCACTGGCTTCCATGCACACCTATCTATCTCAGATCTAAGAAACACCTCGTAGAAACACCGAACCCCAGCCCGGTCATACCATAGATTAAAGATGAGGTAGACCGATCTTCTTGGCTGCGCATAACCAATCTCCATGTCCCAATATTGAATTGCTTTTCTGCCAATGCGACTAGCAAAAACGGCATGAATTGGATTTGAGATTAGAACTCTGTTAAGTAAACAAGTGCTTCGAAATGTATGAATACTTCCTCTCACCAATTTGTAATGCAGTTTGATTAAATTCAAATTGATAAAAGTATTTTATTCATATCAGTGTGTTTGCCTTTTTAAATTTTACATATAAAGAAACTCATTCATCACAGTTGACAGTGTGACTTTGAAGGTTGGGTTCCTTTGGGGTAGGTCAATGTTGGGTACACGCTCAGAAGACCAACAAGCGGTCTACCTCATCATTAGCATATGTTCAGTTCCCTTTCCTTTGACGCAAGCTACATTTGTCTGCCCTCGGCTTTGGATTGATCCATACACTAAAGATGAGGTAAACCTTCTTTCTTTTTCTTTTCGTCTAAACATATGTTTTAAATAGGCTGCTGCAAAGAGAAAATATAATTACGTTATTCTCTACCACTGAATATAAACTGCCCTCTGTAGTAAAATTACCATACCTAAGAAAATAAAACTATATAGAAATTTAACAGTGGTTGTCTTAAAGATACAATTCTAACCAAACTAAATAAAACGTAACTAAACAAAACCAGTCTGATAAAATTAAAATATACTGACTCAGTTCAGATGCAAACAAATAAACAAGGGGGAGGATACTGTCCCACCACAACATTGAAAACACGGCGTCCTACTACACTGTCATATAAATATTCGAAGATATTAAGTCAGGTTAAAAATACTGGTTATAGCGTAATAAAACTGTCTCTAACTGGTTACATCCATTAATTTATATTGTCAGACGTAGAATTTCAAAGGGAGAATTATATGGTAAAGTGTTCGTAAATACCAAATTCGACCAAAATTCTAAGGGTTTAAAGGAACGTATTTTCAACATCATCATGAGCATAATTTGTCGAATGGTAGAAAATGTGTTCGTTTAACGTCTTCAATTTATATACAAATAAAATGGCGTCATAGGTGGAGCGTGCAGTAGCTGCACAAATAATACTGAACTCTGTTACTGGTCAGAAAAGTCAGAGGTAAAACGATACTGAAATTGAAAGACGTAAGAGAGGAAATAGTTGGATATCTTGCAAGGAAATAAAATCACTGTGGGAAGATAAGCATTTAGGGATACTGACAAACCAAGAAAAATGCATTTAATATATATTATTTTATTTATAAACTTTTATTTTTAATTGATTCCAAATGGTTACCATAAGTTTTTTGTACAATTTTTTTTTCTCCTGCTGTAAACAATGAAAATAAATTATTATTTTCTGGTTTATGTTTAAACGCGTAATGTGAAATGGGAAATGTTCAATAACAGATACTGTTAGTAAACATTGTAAAATTGTCAGCAGTACTTACTTTAGTCTAATTATGTTTGTTTGATTAATATTGCCATCAGTCGTCTGATGGACCTGGTGCTGAGGAAACCTGTAATGTAAATTTTTTAAACTACCTTTTTGTAAATTATGAAAAAATTAATTCTTAAAAATTTTTAATAAAATTTATAAATTTATAATAATTTTGTATTTTTTGGAGGTTTTAAAAATTTTTTTTTGGGAAATTTGTTAATTTTTGTGTTATGGTTTATTGTCATGGGGTCAAGGTCAAACATTAATTTCAAGCTTCTTAAATTCAATACAGTGGTTCGGTGACGTCATAACATGGCGGCTGGTTGGTTTCAGTCCCCTGTCACCTCTTAGCCCAATAAATAAATACTTTTTTAATACCTTTTAAAAATATATTTTAAATGCATTTTTATAAATACTTTTATAATTTTTTAAAAGTTTGAAAAATATTTTTTGGAAATGTTTTTGAATTTTTTGGGTTTTAGGTCAACCAAGGTCACGGGAATGGGGTCAAGGTCAAGGTTACTGACATCCAATATGGCTGACGAAAGGGACACCGGCCGATCTGGCGATAGTCGACCGTTTCGGGATCTTAGTCGATCCATCTCTCCTCGAACATCGTGCCTCATACATGTATATATTTCAATAATTTTTCATAATATTTTTTTTATTTAATTTAAATGATTATATATATATATATATATATATATATATATCGATTTTTAGCAATTTGTTGGTTTCAAGGTGATTCAATGTCTGTGTCACAGGGTCAAGGTCAAGGTAACTTGGAATCAATATCGCAATAGTAGTCAGTAATGTAATATGCTTGCTGACTTATTAATTTTTTTCTATTTTTACAACTTTTTCTCTAGTTTTTGTTTTTAAGGTTATTGGGGACAAGGTCCCTGGCGTCCAGCATGCTGGTCGGAGTCATCGATGCCATGCTTTCCTCGATTATAAATTTTTTAATTTTCAATTTTTAATTTTTTGGGTTTTAGGTTATTCAAGGTAACAGACGTACGATGAAGGTCAAGGTTCAAGGTCACGGTCACTGACATACAAGATGATGGTCGGGAGACGTCAGAACATGGCGTACGGCCGGTTTCGGCTCCTTGCCGGGAGCCGGTTTGGCCAATTTGTAATACATTTTGCCAGACTTCCACAAACTATCTACTAACAGCTATTTTGGACAATTTCGACGTAAAACAAAGGCGGGACAGTGACTGACATAATTTACAAGTTGAAAGAAAAAAAATCTGCTATCTATTAAAATACTAAAAAAAAGTATTTTTTTTGTCTAAAATCCAACAAAATATCAAATAAATGGTTTTATGTTAATACTCTTACATTATGAAAACAGAAAAACAGAAGGACAAAGTTAAACAATGCATTAATTGTGATAAAGAGAACAACTTAAAATTATTTTCATGACATGAACTACCAAAGACAGACGTATCAAACCTGTATATATGTAAAAATTCATATATTAAATAATATTATGAACTCAAGAAAGATAATTAAGTACTCTAAAAGCTGTGGAAAATGTGTATTTGAAATAAAAATATAAAAACACGAGGAATCAAAATAGCAATAACATTATTCTAAACCATAGCTTAACAAATACAAATAAATGTTGCGAAGAGACTAAGGAAATTAGTTTATTTCTTCTACATAAAATGTATTATAATGATTATAAGAGAAACTATTTTCTTACAAATAAGTATAATAAAGAAAATAGTCAATCCTTTGAACTAGACATTAATAGTGATAAAAGTGACAATAACAATAATAAAATGCTGATATATGCATATAAGATATGTACAGTATNCTAGACATTAATAGTGATAAAAGTGACAATAACAATAATAAAATGCTGATATATGCATATAAGATATGTACAGTATGTAAAAAGAATAATTTTGTTTATTCGCCTTCCCCACATAAGAAACCCGTGGATAAACACACAAAAATATATAATAAAATCATAAATTATATTAAAATCATAATATTAAAAACATTCCAAATAGTTTCAAAAATGAATAAGACTCGAAATTATGTCAGCGCAGCAATATTGTCGGTTTTATTAACCTTAAATAATATTTTATNACAAAAATGAATAAGACTCGAAATTATGTCAGCGCAGCAATATTGTCGGTTTTATTAACCTTAAATAATATTTTATATACGATTATTTACCATCATAAAAATAAAACTATTACGTTATATTTGTAATAATAAATAATAGTATGAAGTGACACTACCAGACCTGAGTAAAACGAAAGTGAATGAGTTGTATGTAATAGTAAGATCATTAAACAAAAAATATACATTAGTGATGGAGGATGATGTAATTAAGAGCATAGCTATACATAACTGTAGCACTAATCAAATAGCAAAACAAAATGGTAAATGTTACCTATTCTTTGGTAGACATAGTGCAGTATATGAACCAGGTAAAGCAGATTTAAACTAAACTCCAGAAATAGAATAACAAACAAAAATTCCACAGTGGATAAGGCCTGTAAGAGTAGACTATATACATATAATATAGTTTACTATAACATAAGTTCTTCATGGGTTCATCAAAACCTAAGGTAGTTAAGTCAATGTATGATACCTTTAAAGTATATAATGGAAATAAAATGTAATATTAAGCTATATTCTTTGTTTCAAATGCAAACTACAGATAAGGTACAAGAGTTTGCCTTTCAATCATAAGCGTGCTATATTGAAATAATGGGGTGTTACATGTTCTACAGAACTGCAAATATTGAGGTATTAATCCAAATGACTGAATTCGAATTAAGAGGTTCAGATTTAACTTTAGATAGTGTTATTGTGTAACAGTTGGCTATAAATAAGTATAATCTATTAAGAGGTTCAAAATACCTCGAACTATCAAAGACTGCCAAAGATAAAGAAAAATGTATTGATATCAAGAACTAAGATCGAAAGTGATTTTTGTGCCCAATTAAGTCTATAATATATCTAGCAACTTATCGTGTTGATAGAGTATCAAAATATAATAATGTTGTACAAGACATAGATAAAAACTCGGTAGCTATATGCAGCGTTTATAGATTGATGAATACCAAAGATAGGGTCTAATATCGAATATGTATCAATTTATAATTTTTTGATGAAAGATATATAGAGTATATCTAATAAACTTTACAAATGTAAGAGAGATAAACAGATAAACTTCCTATACTTTAAAGAAGGTGAAAACAGGCATTATTGCTGGATTAAGGACTTACATAGGTTAATATCTAATGAAATGAATAAACGTAAGATATTTCTATCTGATATGTATCTTCAACACTTTTATTCACAAGAAAACTAAATGAAGAGAAGAAATACTTTTCTACAAGTAATGCAGTAAAGAACGAGTTACCTATGAAAGGTGAACAAACTGTTTAAATCTAACAACATACTATAAAGTTTCCATATACAAATATTTCATGTTTTGAGACTTTATTATGTAAACCTAATCCGATAAAGATAAGTAAACAACAATTAATGAAAAAGTATCCAGTTTTAACAAAAACTGTATTGATAATTGGTGTTATTAATAAAATACTACTTAAAGAAACACTAATGTAACCTTACTGACAAATAAATAAATACCATAGAACTAAACTAGAATGATTAATCCTATACAATGAAGAAACAGTTGCATGATTTCCTGCTGTGTATCGTGGTCCTGATGTATATAAGACGTTTATTCAACTAATAAAGCAAGAAGTATAAGAAATATGTACACAAAGTGAACCAATTAAACATTACCCAAAGAAGAAAATACATTGTATTGTGAATCTAAAACATTTGCAGTATGTCAATATAAATATTCACAAACAAATAAATTATATCATCACAATAATTTGTCTTGTAAATTTATCATTCCATTTTACTGTAAGTGTAACTAAGAACTAAATTAACTAATAATTTTGTGCCAATTTACTTTTATAACTTAATTGGTTATGATGCACATGTCTTTATTAAACAGCTGGGATATGATGAGATATATTTGATTGATTATAATGATGAAATCTATATTAATTTTGGAAAACAAACAAATAAGTTAAAAATGAGATTTCTTGATACTTATAAGTTCATGGTAAGTAGTCTAGATAAACTTGCATCTAACCAAACTAAGGATCAAATGAAGCCTATTAGAGTGTTTTCCTTGAAGATGTAGTAGATTTACTTATAANTTTCCTTGAAGATGTAGTAGATTTACTTATAAGAAAATATGATCAACCCTTTTATTATATGGACAGTTGTATAAAGTTTGAAAAAACTGAACTTCTGCCAAAGAGTGAGTTCTTTAGTAAATAAAATGAATGTCATATAAGTGATGATTACTATGAACATGCAATACTAGTATGGTATCCGTTCAATATAAAAATCCTAGTAGAATATACTGTTTTTTACTTGCAAACAGATGTTCACTGGAAAGCCAAAAAAAACCGGTATAGGCATGCGTTTGCAAATAACAGAGGTATAGAACCAATCAGAGTAACGAGATGCGGTCAGCAGCGCCTATATAAGACAACAAGCGTCTGGCAAAGTTGCTGGATCGGTTACTGTTGTAACAATGGCAGGTTATCATGATTTAAGTGAGTTTGAACGTGGTGTTATAGTCGGCGCACGAGAGATGTGGCATAGCATCTCCGAGGTAGCGATACAATTTGGATTTTCGCGTACGACCATTACACGAGCGTGCCGTGAATATCGGGAATAAGGTAAAACATCAAATCTTTGACATCGCTGCGACCTGAAAAAGATCGTGAACGAACGGGACAAACGACGACTGACGAGAATCATTAAACGTGACAGACGTGCAACCCTTTCTCAAATTAGCGCAGATTTCAATGCTGGGGCATCAACAAGTGCCAGCGTGTGAACTATTCAACGGACCATCATTGATATGGGCTTTCGGAACCGAAGACCCACTCGTGTACCGTTGTTGACTGCACGACACAAAACTTTGCGTCTCGTCTGGGCCCGCCAACACCGCCATTGGACTGTTGATGACTGGAAACACGTTGCCTGGTCTGACGAGTCTCGTTTCCAATTGTATCGGGTGGACGGACGTGTACGGCTATGGAGACATCCTCATGAATCCATGGACCCTACATGTCAAAAGGGGACTGTTCAAGCTGTTGGAGGCTCTGTCATGGTATGGGGAGTGTGCAATTGGCGTGAAATGGGATCCCTGATACGTCTAGATACGACTCTGACAGGTGACTGATACGTAAGCATCCTGTCCGATCACCTGCACCCATTCATGTCCATTGTGCATTCCAACGGACGTGGACAATTCCAGCAGGAAAACGCGATACCCCACACGTTAAGAGTTGCTACCGAGTGGCTCCAGGAACACTCTTCTGACTTTAGACACTTCCACTGGCCACCTAAATCCCCTGACATGAACATTATTTAGCATATCTGGGATGCCTTGCAACGTGCTGTTCAGAACAAATCTCCACCGCCTCGCACTCCTATGGATTTGTGGACTGGCCTGCAGGATTCATTGTGTGTATTGCCTCCTGAATACCTTCAGACATTATACGAGTCCATGCCACGTCTTCTTGTGGCAGTTCTGCGTGCTCGTGGGGGCCCTACACGATATTAGGCAGGTGTACCAGTTTTTTTGGCTCATCAGTGTACTTCTACTAACAGATGTATTCCAAAAATTTCAAGTAACATGTATGAATGCTTATGGTTTGTATCCAGCTTGATACTATTCTGCGCATGATAGAAAGAGGTATAAGGGGTTGAATATCTCAATGTTGTAGCAAATAATAAGTACTTATATGAATATGAATTCTTATTGAGACTAAAACTACCTCAAGTATCTTTATGCCAACAGCATTTAGGGCTGGGTAATGTGTCAATATCTACCATATAAAGGTTTTCAATGGGCACAGTATCCAAAGTTTAACTTAAATGTTTGGCAAACCCACACTAAGATTTTGTTTTAATAATATTGAATTTTTAGATGTTCATACTGAACGTTCGCTTTTCTGAAGACCTTAACCATTATTTGTATTATATAATGCCAGGGTATTATTTTTAGTAACTTTCTTAAGTTTAAAAAACCAGAAGTTTTCCATTTAGTATAAAAAACTAATAATATATAAATTACTGTTATTATATTTTACAAATAACCTTATTCTAGTAATAAATCCATCATAATTTTTAGAAACTTTTTATATCAAATGATGTAAGTTAAGCTATTTTATTATAAGTTGTCTAAAACGGTTACTAAAAATCTCTGCCATTGTTACTTTGTATGATATCAGGTTTTCTCTTTATAAATATAATTTATAACATCAATTTACTATGTTTTTCCCTGCGTCATATTTTATGAGTAAAGCAAATACATGGTCTACTTATAAAATACATAAGTTATAAATAAAGGATACTATTCGCCACCTGTGTGATGGAATGCCTCGTCACATCGCATCCTGTATAGTCGCGAGAGGAGGCTCTGCCCCATCTGCCTGTGATGGTTTAATAAAGTTCGATGTAAGGGAAGAGGGTTTTTTTCATGCCCAGCAGAGTATATATATATACTACATATATATACTCACACAAGCGCGCACCCATCAACCGGGTTTGAGTTTACTTACACTAATTTTGAAGTACGAGCACGTTCTCTGAGTTACTAACTCAAAGAATCACTGGATTGAACGGAGCAGGAGGAAGTTGGTTTGAGGTTATAGTTGTGTCTGTAACACAAGGACATGTGGCTGGTGCAACGACGTCCGAGTAAGATGATCCGGACTCCGTGCCCGAAGGAACCGCACCTGATATTCGAATATGGGTAACGCTGCGGATGTTGCCGTTGCCAAGCAGGTTTCCTTGGAGTATACTCTCTTTCCTCTGTACAATTTTTGTCCGCACTGCTGCGTCTGACTTTGGAGGGGGAAGAGGGCCAATTATGCCATAATCGTCGTAATGACGAGAATGGCAATTAAATAGTACATCATATTAAAAGTGTTGTATCATGAGTGGACTGACACCTACTTTGTACAAGGTAGGAAATAGTGGATAACGGGTTATGAAGCTGAAAAAATAATAATATCTAATAGACCAAATATAATAACGTAAGAAACATAATTATAAATGAGTCTAGTTAAGGTGAGAGCTGTTACCTCCATTTAGGATAAAAAGACTGCGTTACTAATTTTCTACCGAATTTCTCCATTCAACTATAGCATATATATTGTGTGTGTATTGTATAAAAAAGTCCTTAGAAATAAACGAAATGCAAGAAAAATTGTACCAATTGAAAAATATGTACTTAAATACTGTTGAAACGTTTGAACACACTATGAAAATTTTTGTTTGAAAATTAAATAGGTATATTAAAGTTAAATGGAAATTTTTTTAATTTTTTAGTCTCCGCAGAATTACAAAGTGTCAACGCAGCGTTCGAATTCACTTACGCGGGTGTTCATCGTTGATTTCCCACGATTTTCGTAAAAGCAGCTAACGTGAATGGTATAATAAACATCTAACGTAGAAATCTAAATGCGTCGGGTACACGACCCACTAGGTGCGAAGCTCGCAGCAGCGCCGAAACCAATAATTGCCCTCCCCGAGTTTCAGGGGCGCTCTTCTTCTCAGCCGAATTTAACCCTTTACCCTAATTGACCTGGACACTCGCTGCGATAGGCGCGGTGGTGGGGGTGTTGGAGGGGCGAGCCCACCGTTGGGGGTGGGCTCAGTGTTCCCTGCCATCCGAAATTAAATTACACCCTTGCAACAATGAAATTACACCGGTCGCTCGCTTTTCCTTTCGACCGCAACAGTTACGCGTTATCCGACCGTCCCTCCACTCCCAACCAGCCCACTTTCCCTTAACCCTTGCTCCAGAAGCCACTACACACGCCTGCAAGCTCACTTCGCAGTTGTGCCCATGTTGAGCCTGGCGTCTTTTTTTTTTCGCCCGAACCTCGCAGCGACATTAAAGGCTGCGGCCAAATTTATTAAGGTAACGAAAAACATCAAACAATACGCAACTTCTCTCAGATTTAAATGTGATGGTAAAAGTATCGAACAGAATTTTTCGTATCCACCAAAGCTACGATTTTCGAAAAATTTAACGATGGATCTACTTTAAGCCGGCGACATTCAAGGAAAATCCGTAGTGAAAAGAAGCGTAATTAAGGTGATCCATATAAAAATTTATGTTTTATTCAACCGCTGCTTGTGCAATTCTCCACTTATACGAAAAATAATATTTTTTATTTCACATAATTTTTTACGAATTTTAATTTTAGAATAAAACTCTGGAAAAATATATATAAACTTATTACAAGAAAATTTCAATAAATACGCTATTTACTTGTTTTAAAGTGTCTTTAATTTTTCACGTCGAAAATTACACAAAGGGCTTCTAATTACTCACAAAAATTTTAATTTGTTTCTAGCAAGAATACTCGAATTACTAATAATAAGTAGTTTTTTATCATTTAATCTTTTAAGGTAATTCATATCTGAGATGTGTAGAGGACGGAACGTTGACAGGAGATATTTTCTAAGACTAATATTCTCTTCCGAGCCACTACTTCTCGTGCCGCTTCTGCCTATTTCTATCAATTATCTCATGCCCATCCTATGGCAGTCCGTGAACGCCCACCTAGCCAACACATTTACGTTAAATATATAGCTTTAACTCCACTCACTGTAAAAGTGTTTGAAGAATTTGCATACTATTTGCCAAGATTGTTTACGCAGCACAACAAGAAAATTAAAGCAAATTTTATGACACCTTACCGTGGGATTGGCAAATCTTAATTTGAGATTTAACAAGCAAATACTCGAGTCTTTCAATTTATTCTTAAAGTAAGGACACGCACAAATTGATAAGTATGTTTTATGAAGCAGTGTCTTGTAATGCCTCAATTATTTACTTGTAATGATAAAATAAAAATTACGAAAATTATATTACTGTGTATGTAAGACTCGAGGACAACAAAACTTTCTAGGCCGGAAAACTTAAAAATCATTGCTGATTTTTCGTTGTGTGAGACGAAGTGTGAACCAAATAAATTCCAACAAAGTTAATTTCGAACAATAAAATTAATTTTGTAATCAAAAATTTTTTTCAAATAAAAAATGAGCAAATAGGCGTTTGGTATCGTGGCATGAAAGTTGTGTTTTTGATAGATAAATATATACCATTTTTATTAGTTAATATTTCGTAAACAATAACAGTGAATAGATAAAGGAAATTAAAGAACTCGATATTATTTTCAGAAACAGAAAGGCTATAGGACTACGTCACTAAATTTCAATAAACAACACTGTGGAAAACTGGGAGAAATTTTGAATTTTTTTGTATGTTTCCTATGTTAAAACTATTAGTATTACCGTTTTCTATAGAGTTTCATAAAATGTTGCATTTAAGAGTTCTATACACATGTAAAAAAATTGTATTCAGCTTAAAACTTGTTAAAAATCACTAAAACTTACTAAACCATAAGTATAATTTTACAAAATAACTGGAAAAAAATTCCATTAGTGGAAAAATTCACACGAAAATAGTTACAGTGTTTAATACTTCGCTGATGACCCTACTTAATATCAAACCAATGCTACTTAAAATGGTTATTAATATTTTAGTTTATGTGTTTAAAAATTTTACGAAATTATGTCAATAGCTATCTTTGATCACAGTTGGATAGCGAAAGCCTTATATACAGGGCTGTGTTTACCACTAGGCCCCAGCCCAGGGAAGCAGAATGCCAGGCGCGCACGCTAAACAAATATATTTGTTTAAATAACACAGAAAATGTTTGTGATGAGTTAAGAAAGGTCTTCATTTCATTTTCTTTTATACAATTTATCGGTGTACGTAATTATTGTTGATTGAAGTTGCGTGTAGTTTTGCAATGAGTTACAGTAGGCGTAGACACGTAGACAGTGGCGTAGAACGTGTGACTCAGGTCTATCGCACGCGCAATCGGTCGCCATAGATCAGTCAGTGCTTTGTTCGAATACAAACGGTCCGCAAGTCCGCTCTGACTTTTAACATGTAAGTTTTTTATGGTGCTGCGTGAGTTCGTTAAAATAATTATTATCGTGTTTTTAAATTGTATTGTCTGTGTCTACAATGAGCCATAAACCAAAANCTGCGTGAGTTCGTTAAAATAATTATTATCGTGTTTTTAAATTGTATTGTCTGTGTCTACAATGAGCCATAAACCAAAATATAATGGCGCAGAGTTAAAAAAACGCGAAGAAAAAGGTGAAAGAAATTAAAAAGTTATAAAGCAGATTCCTAAAATAACGTCCTTTTTCTCACGCACTGCTGAGTGTGAAATTGTGAATGACAATATAAAAAACAGCGAAAATGTACCGTCTGTTTCTTCTGTCTCTTCTAAATTCGAGGAAGTTGCTTGTGAAACCGATCCGGCACAGGCTGTTTTTGAATATCAACCTGGAGAGGAAGTAGATTTAGAAAGTGGGGGAACTGACGTTGTTTTCATTTTGGATCCAGCTTTATGGAATGTAAATGAACAACTACGATATTATGTGTGCACTAAAGGGGTGATACAAAATAACGATTTAGACTTTAATCAGTCTAAAAGACAATATTCAGACAAAGTTCCTTGTTTGTCCAAGAGCTTGTTTTTCAAAAAACTTCAAAATGGTGAAACGAAAAACAGAACATGGCTGGTTTATTCACCATCAAAAGGATGCGTTTTCTGTGTTTCATGTATGCTATTTGGACAGTCTGATACGACGGGCGCATTTTCTACCGGATTGAATTACTGGAAAAATGCTAATCAACGAGTGTTAGAACATGAAAACCGTTTTGATCAAATAAATAAATTAGGAAAACTAAAACTTAGGGGTTGTTTGAAAGGCCGTATTGAAGTTCAACTTAGTGAGGCACTCGAACAAGAAGTCCACTATAGGAGGGAGGTACTCAAGAGAGTAGTGGCGGCAGTTAAATATCTAACTGTTCAAGGGCCTGCGTTACGTGGAACACATGAACACTTAGATAGACTTGATAGTGGAAATTTCCTCGAACTGTTGCAATTTCTGGCCGAATTTGACCCTTCTATGGCAGAACATTTAAGGCAATATGGTGGCAAAGGTTCCGGAAGCACATCTTATCTTTTTAATACATCATGTGAAAACGTTATTGCTCTTATGGCAGACAAAGTTAAAAAAAACCATTTTAAAAGAAGTTAATGAAGCTAAATACTTTGGTATAGTATTAGATTCCTCACCAGACATTTCATATGTGGACCAACTGACTGTAGTACTCAGATATGTTGCCAATGATAGCGTGCCGATTGAAAGGTTTATTTGTTTTGTGCCAAATGTTGGACATAAAGCTGAAGAAATTGTAAACATAGTCCTGGAACTCTTTAAGAAATTTAATTGGGACATTTCTTATTGCAGAGGCCAAGCATACGACAACGCTTCGAACATGTCTGGAGTGTATACCGGAGTTCAAGCTGGTATCAAGAAACTTAGTCCTCTGGCGGAGTATGTACCATGTTCAGCGCATTCTCTAAATTTAATGGGGTCTTGTTCAGCAAAAACATGTATGTAGGATGTTTCATTTTTTGAATTGCTGCAGGAACTTTTAAATTTCTTAAGTGCCTCAGCACACAGATGGGTCGTCCTAAAGATAAAGTGCACTTTACAACCACAAAATCTGTCCAAGACTCGGTGGTCTGCTGGTCACGACGCCTGCCGAGTTGTAAATGACAACAGAGAAGGCATTTTGGAAGATTCTAATGAAATTGCTAATGACAGTGTGAAACCAATGCTTTAAAAGAAAAATTGAGTTCACTTGAGATTACATTCATGGCAATTTTATGGGGTACCATACTGGAAAGGTTTAATAAGGTGAACATAAAACTGCAGCATGAAACCACGGAGCTAGGGAAGATTATTAGTTAGTATGAGTCTCTTTATGGTATTCTTCAAGAAGTGAGCAAAAATTTCGATGACTTAGAAAGTGCAGCGAGAGGCAAATGTAAGGAGGAGTACGTAGCAGGCTCCTGACGCAAAATGAAGATACCTACACAGTTTGGTGAATATGGTGGACATAGCAGCGATGTTACATTTACAGGATCTGAGAACTTTCGTGTGAACACTTTCTACTTTATATTAGATACCTTATATACCGAACTTAACAGACGTGAAAATAAATATACTCAGCTTCATAACCGGTTTGGATTTTTCAAGGTTATTAAAGGAAGAAATCACCAAACATGCAAGGGAACTATTGAGTTTGTATCCCGAAGATCTTGAGCCTGTTGTTGCAGATGAGTGTTAACATTTGAAACTCTCTTTGGTGCAAAATACTTGCAAAGGAATACCCAGCATGACCCTTACTGATATCAGCAAGGTTTTGCGTCATTTTGATGCAGTTGGCATCTATCCGAACATTGGCATTGCCTCAAGAATGGTTCTTAGTGCTCCTGCCACAAACTGCACAGGAGATAGATCCTTATCCACCCTTCGTCGTGTGAAGAACTATTTAAGATCTTCAACCAGCCACGACAGATTGACATCATTAGCCCTGCTCACCATCGACAGAAGGCTGACTCAAGAGATGCCATACGATGACATCATAGGCACATTCGCTCGAAAAAAAAAGCCAGGAGGAAGGCTTTATAAATTGACTTTGAACGTAAATAGTACTACATATAAAAAAACAGTACTCATTTTTATTTTTCTTGAATTTTTTCGATAGTTTGATCAACTTATTATTAAACTAATTTTACAAATTCTCTGATATTCATATTTAAAGGAAACTTCCATATTTAATTTTAATATCAGTTTAATTTTAATATGTCAATAATTTATAATGCATACATGTATTTGTGTGTTGATAGTTATCGAAGAGATTAAACTTATTTTCAATATCTTGTTGGGCTAAATACAAAAATTAGATTCTCAAATTATTTTCATAACTGATGTTATTATGTGATGAAATTAAAATTGTCATCATAAAGATTATTTTCTTGAGGAAAATTTCCGAACCGGCCACCTCTTCCCCCACACCCCCTAAGGTATTAAGAGGGGGCGGCAAAAACTTTTGGGCCTAGGAGCGTCCAAACTTTAAATCCGGCCCTGCCTATATAAATCGAACACTAGTGGAAGAGAGAAAAAATTTCCTCTAAAATAAATATCTTATTTTGAATTTTGTAAATATTTCTAAGATAATTTTATTTATGTTGCTTTGAATGGTGTACCAGATTTTGCATCTTCCTCCGTCGGATATTCCCAAAATGGTAAATATTGTGAAATATTTATTTTTAGTCCTAAATAACAGCAAAAATTGACTCGGAAGCATGAATCCATTACAGTTTTTACGTAGAAATATTTTTAACTATTTATCCATATCGGTACATCATTTTGTAGTTTAAGCCACGACCGTTACATGATATTTGCATTATTTTTCTCTGGCAAATTTGTAAAAACTCTGTGCAGAAAAATTTGTATGTTTTTTAAAATAAAGAAAAGTTTTGTTTGAAACATGTCTACAAATACAAACTCGTTATTTAATTATAAGTAATTTTATTTTGAAGAGTTCACAGATAACGCGCAATATGAATTTTTTTTCAGCATGTAAATGTGCTCTATTTTTCAAATAAAATCATCTTGGTATTTTAATGTTGTTACTTATTTAACCGATTTCGGATGTTTTAATATTTAGTAATTTTCAATAGTTTGGCGTTATTGTAATGTCATATTTAAGTAGTTTGTGATACATCGTCATACATCGGGGTTTGGCCGTCAATTATCATCAAAATCAAGTATAAGTATACAGCTTCTGCATCAAATACAGCTCATTCTTCGTCTGCCCAGCCCTTACATGTACACGGCTTAGTTACAGTTATCTTTTAAAGTTTCAAAGAAAAACTATGGACGTAGTCTTCTTTGCCGGTGAAGGAGTTTCTTTGCCATTTTTTAGGCATTGCTTCCAATAGACTCTCCCATGTACAACGATCTTTTGCGGGGTGTTCTTTGGGGCAGAATTTTAACTCTATGCCTATGTAGTGTCTTCAACTCCAATGCTTCTTTACAAAATTTTGAAGTTAGGAATACGTTTCTCTCAGATTTCCTTTTTTGAGATGTTCCTCTTCTGTTACTGGCATCTGCAATAAGTGACAGTGTTTTCAAAAGTTCTCCTGTATGCTTCTATGTTGAAGGAGCGTAGTCATCTGGAACAAGAGTTTTTTTCTGTTGGGTGATTTCATAGATTGCAGAGGTTTGTGAAAGTGTAATGTTTTCTACTGTGGCCTTAGGAAAGGATGAAATTCTAAACTGTTGTTGAGTGGTAACAGACATATTACTTGAAAGCTCTTGTGTTTTCGACTTTTTTCAGATCAGATCTGAGCCTAATGCCAGAAGCGTTAGGACGTCAGTAGGATTTTCTGGAATGTCCGTCAGAACTGATGTAAAAAAATATAGGTCGGAGAAAATTCCAGAGTTCAATGNCCAGTAGGATTTTCTGGAATGTCCGTCAGAACTGATGTAAAAAAATATAGGTCGGAGAAAATTCCAGAGTTCAATGGATGAATGTCTGTGCAAAATATTAATTTCTTGCAGTGTCAAGACGACGAATTGTATCCAGATGAAAGAAAGTCCTACTTATTTATTTTCTGTGATTTTAAGACCAGCAATTTATCACGTCCACAATGCACATCTTTAAGCATAGAAAATCTTGAATAGCTTCTGGAATGTCCTGCCCAGGTGTTGAAGTCAGAGTNCCACAATGCACATCTTTAAGCATAGAAAATCTTGAATAGCTTCTGGAATGTCCTGCCCAGGTGTTGAAGTCAGAGTTGTGTGGAAATGAGTGGTTACATGTGAACATTATTTTACCGAGCATATCGTAGCCGCAAGGTTCTTGTGATTTGAGTGCTGATCTACAGTAGTAAAACAGGTATTTGTAACATAGGTTGAGCATACTTAACGAAATGTTTTATCCTCATCTGAAATGTTGCTGCACCCATCCAACCGTTTGGCTGATCAGAGCGATAGCTTAATCAGGTTCCCCTATCATAAGCCAGTCAGTCATTCTCTCCTTTGGAAAATGAACATCAGCGGAATGAAGTGGCCAACAGAGTTCATGCAGAACATAACTGTTATGTTTCGGCCTTTTACGGTAGACGCTCATTTTCCGTAAGAACCTATCAAGTTGAAATAAACCTCGGTTTCTCTTTAATATTTGTACTGATTAATATATTTCATAAATGCTAAATTAATTTGGAAGCTATGCAGGATGCAATAAATAGACCTAAGCATATCGAGTGACAGTCTGTGTACCCAGGACCCTATATTGGAAGAGTAACAATTTCAACTATTAATTTTAAAAATATTATACCATTTTCGAGACTCCTTCAATTTTACTCCACTTTCGTAGGTGATTTGGAAGCAGTCCTGTTTAAAACGCAGGCATTTAATTCCCTTCTTTTGTGCCAAATTTTGCTAATGTGAACTGCAGTGGACATGCAGGCACAGTGACTGAAGTCCCATCATTCTTGAATACATAACTTCTGAAGATTATTTTTTGTTTGCTCGTTTATATCCTAGGATGGAAATCCAAAATTTGTGCCTTCTGAGTTTTTTGGTGTTTTGTTTGGATGTTTCTTGCAATGGGGGTNACCTAGGATGGAAATCCAAAATTTGTGCCTTCTGAGTTTTTTGGTGTTTTGTTTGGATGTTTCTTGCAATGGGGGTAATTAATGGTTTGGACGCGCCACTGTAGTTTACCACAACATAGTTCTCAGTAAAATAAAATTAAAAACTAATAATTTTATATTGTGGACACTTGAAGATTGTATTCTAGACGCATATGAAATGTTGAAACTCATTAAAAATTGGACAAAAATGGCAAGCCTGCATGTATTTTCATTCTCTGGACTCCAGATACGTGTAATTGGAGACATATAGACATCTTAAAATGTAATATGACCTTTAATCAAATATTCTTCTTTTGATTTATNATCCGTGTAATTGGAGACATATAGACATCTTAAAATGTAATATGACCTTTAATCAAATATTCTTCTTTTGATTTATACTGTACTATAACTTTCGCAGGTAAATTCATATGTTTAAAGATTATTGTCAAATTTTCCCAAATGTTTTAAGCCATTCCGTTGAAATTGCATACAGTTTGCTTTTGGCAACTTCTCATGAAGTTAGTAGTGCCCGAAGTACCTCCATTCCCCTTTCGTTCCAAAACTTTTCAAATATTGCAGAAATCGCTGCCACTAACGGTTTGCCTGGGATTCTAGATAACATGAGATAGCTCATGAAATATCCCGTTAATCTTCTCAGTTGCATCATTCTGTCATGTTTTAGTGAGGTGTTAATAAATATAGGAATCCAGTCAACGTCAGTTTACTGCATAAGGTGTTTAAGTTCGAATTACTTGTTATAGAGAAATCCACAATTCTTGCTACCACATTCCCTGAAAGTATTCCACACAACGGCATGATGCTAGCTTTCTCCCACTATACATTTCTGAAATACGTTGCTTAATGTGCCCTTTTCTTCTGCACATTTTGTAACGTCTTATGTGGATTTCTTACCAGTGACGGATCCGCAAATTGTCAAGTCAAGCGACTTAATAACGTGAAGTCCAATGTATGTAGTAATGTCCTAAATTTCACAGCGTTTTAGTTTTTTTGGGACAGTGAGTTAAATTGTGTGAAATAATTAGGGGTAATCCTATTTGATAGTATTTTTTTCGTAAAACAAATACACTGCAATTTGATAACTCTATATAGTATAGGATTATTAAGTTCGCCTTTCAGTACAGGTGCATTATACCAGTTAGTGTAAAACAATTATAAACTGAATTTGACTCAGCTCCATGTATATACGATTAATCATTATTTGAAATCAAAGCTAGGTTTGCCACTTCCAGGTAATATGTTCCTTTTAATGAGTTACCAAAGCAGCTAAATTTATCCTTTACTGTAAATGCTTACACGTCCCCCAACTTGACAAAATTTATTAAACAGCACCATGAAAACTACTTCATTCCACGCCAAATAGATATAAAAACTATTTTATCTACTATTTGGAAGAAAAAAATATTTCTTTAAGCAAAATAATTTTTGGCGGGTAAGTGAAAATTGCTGAGAGAAAAATGTTGCTGTCCTGTAAAAGCATCAGTGTTTCACGTGACCCGTTATGACAAGAAGCAGAAGTCTTATTGTGGACGTCATTTCCAAAGTATTATTAAGACTTCAAAACTCTATGGGACAATGTCATTGCCTAGACAGTATCGCAAGAATTTTTTATTGGAATACAGAGTTTTAGAATTTTAAGTGATACTTTGAAAAACAGAAAAGGTGAATTAAACTTCCCCCGCTTATAAAACGAGATAGTGGCACCTACATATACCACGAGTTGCATTGGAATGAAAGCAGAAGCACTTTAAAAAAATGATCTTCGTCCTCTACGTTACCAAAAATTGTACAATTATGATTTAAATAGATTTAGATATGAATCCGGTATAACATCTGTGAAAGGGAAATTTCATACTCACGAAAACACGAAGGTTCTTCGTTGTTGGGATAGTACGATTTGTGCTGCTATATCGAACCGCTGAAAATGTAGCAAAAATATATTTTTTAATTTCGTACAATATTTCTACTACCCCCACAGTGCTATCAGAAGGAAATATATAAAGTAAATAGGTTGTTGTATTAACGCAAACCTTAAACGTTCCATAAATAGTGAAAACCAAAATTCTGAATGCGAACTTAGTCACGATTCTATGATAGTTTATACACTGCTGGGCGCGGAACTAGCTGCACACACTGTCCTCATACGAAATGTTATCGAACCATCTCANTGGGCGCGGAACTAGCTGCACACACTGTCCTCATACGAAATGTTATCAAACCATCTCACGCTCATATATGAAAGTACAAATTAGTAGTGATTTAGTCTTTCACGCATAGAGAAAGCGTTTTTTTACATCCACAAAACACACGTACAATATGGGATAGAACCTCCTTTCGCATCTGTACATGCAGCAATGTGATGAGACATTCCATCACACATGAGGCGGATAATGTCTGCAGCACATACTACCAAGATTCCTGTCACTGCATACGTAGATCAGCCAGAGTTTTGGCAGGTGGTTAAGGCGGTGCAGACGTCGCTTCGTCATCTCCACCCAATGTTGAATAAGGGACAAATCTGGAGACGTTTCAGGCCAAGGCAAGGTGTCTACATCCCGTAGAGCCTGTTGGACTATACGAGCTGTATAGGAACGAGTGCTACCTTGCTGCATGATAACAATGGTTATGCTGCGCAAAAACGACAGAAAATGGGACTTCAGACCCTCACAGACACATCGCTGTGCTCTTTCCGTGTCTTCAATATCCACGAGACTTGACTGGGAGTCATAACTAATGACATCCTATAGCATAACACCCTGTGTGGCACATATGGCGTTCACGAATTAGTACATGATCATTGCGTGGCCTGCTGCCACGCCAAACACTGTTGCGACCATCATCTGCATTAAGATTGAAGCGGGACTCATCTGAGAACAGGATGCGTCGCCATTCCTCTGTCCAATGTTGACGTTCGTGACACCATTGACCGTGTGCCGCATGATACCGAGAAGTCAAAGACAAACAGCACAGCGCACACCGTGCCTATAGGCCAGCCTTATCCAAACGCGGCGACGAGTAGTTCTTGTTAATACCGGGAAATGCAGTATAGACCTGACAGTCTGCAAGATCTCTCTAGATGTGGTGCCACGTTCTGCTACTACACGTTAGCGGATACACCGATCGTCTCTATCTGTAAAGCGTCTGGCAGGACCAGTAACTACTCTACGTGACATATCGCCTGTGCGTATCCACGCCTGCACATATCGTGTCATAGTGGTTGACTGCACGGCCAAGATGAATGGCTATACGACGAAACGATTGCTTCGTGCAGTCATATGACACCTTTCAGATGGGCCTGGGTAGTGA
>NQII01007335.1:0-95542 GCA_002778355.1 Clitarchus hookeri | reverse complement strand
GACCCATGTTGATTTACGACGGTTATTTCTCATCTTGGAAGCCAATCTGCAGTGCTGCAAATCTTCTGTGCCTGCTTTGGGAGGAAGCCTATGTATGCCACACTACCTGGAGTTATTGCCTGCAGATTTTATGAGTCCTCTGGTAACGCCACGAAATTGGAAACTATCTTTTGCTGTTGTTACATTGTGATTTATTCTAAAGCACAGATTCAACTTTTGAAAAATTGAAAATGTTAAATTTTATTGACTTATCACGGGTATTTTTTTGTAAGAATTGATGTAGAAAAGTTTGTATGCGATAAGATATTAACACACATTTCACTTCATAATATTTGGTATAGATTAAGTTCCGTTCTAATAGACGAAGTAGTGTGTTGGATATCCTGTCGCAACTATCAAAAATCATATTTTACACGGCAAAGTCTTTCCACGCTAAATTGTGTTTTTTTTTCATCTCTAAAAAAGTGATTCTGTTTTGTTATGTGTGTCCTAGAATACGTAAAACCAAGTATGGATAATTTAATATTCGATTGAAAATTTAATTTGTTGCAAAACTGGAAATGTTTGTCTCGTTTCCCTTCGTGATTTAATTACACTCGATTTATTTATTGCTATACTTTATAAAGCGCTAAACTGTTTGAGTTCACTTATCACATTCCTATGAAGAAGGTTTATCAGACGGCGTAATATTACAAATGTGTTTTAATTGGTTATGTACGGAAAATGCCACATTCTGATACTACGGCGTATTCATCAGTTATGAAAAGTCTGCATGTTTCCAGGAATAACACTTGCCTAATGTTTACTTCACAATTAACGAGTTGTGCCCATGTTGCTAGTCTTACTGTGACATAATACAGTACGGTGATATTGTTTGTTTCCTCGCGTTTTGTTTCAAAGAATGCCATTTTTCATTCACAATAGTTTCCACTGGAATGGAACAAAACAAACATTTTCTAAGACAGACGTTCGAACAGTATGAATGCAGGGAGACTTGTGACGTGTTTACTGTGTGTATGGTTAACATAATTTGTCAAAAATTGTTTTCCAGCTCTTAAGAATGACAATTTGTTTTTCAGGTGATGAAAATTTCAGAACATCGAGCTCTTTTCTGAGTGTTTCAGATGAACGAGATTATTTTCCAGAGAGAAAGCAGCGCCTTCTTAGCCAATGTTTTTTCTTATCGCTATTGTTAACAGATGTTGATGTTGTTGAAATTTGTACATGTTGTCACAATAATTTCCCCCCAGTAAAACGTTCGCCCAGCTGTCAGTAAATTTAGCAAATACTACACTGTTTCTCGCCGTCCAAGCTACAATTACCACCAAATACGTATTGCTGTCTGTCATGGATGTGCTGTTTTTGAACAGGTTCGTACTATATGATAGTCGTAACGTAAAATCCTGAGATTTTAATGTTTTTTTATTAATTGCCTTTCAAAAACTATAGATGAGCGGTTAATTAAATCCGTGAGGTAGACCTCGGCGTAGTTTACCGATAAGTAAGCCTAATTCCGTTCATGACATTTCTGGGGTTAATTCACACGTGTNAACTATAGATGAGCGGTTAATTAAATCCGTGAGGTAGACCTCGGCGTAGTTTACCGATAAGTAAGCCTAATTCCGTTCATGACATTTCTGGGGTTAATTCACACGTGTTCTGCTTCTAGTTAATCTCTATATTAGTACTTTTCTGAGTATTCCTTCCGTAAAAGAGCCAAAAAGTGTAAACCTGTCATTTTAAAAACTTATTTCCCGAAAATTAATTTAATTATTTGTAATTTTGCGTTAAAATAGCAGTTCCTTATGAAAATTATACCTTACGAAAACGCAGAATGCGGCCATAGCATTACTTTATCCTGTTTAAGCAGTTACATGTCATACTTATGGGATATTTGATATGAAATTTTTACGAAGTAATGACTGATTCCTCAANCTGTTTAAGCAGTTACATGTCATACTTATGGGATATTTGATATGAAATTTTTACGAAGTAATGACTGATTCCTCAACAGAAACTAAAATATATTGCCTGGTATACACATGATAGAGCTTGAATAGGGGCACCTTACATGATTTCTTCAAGTCAACAAAGGGAAAATATGAAAAAGGAAATTACGCCCATTCCAATAATTTCTTGATAAATTTTTTAATTAGTCCACAGATTGAAAAAAAAAAAAAAAAAAAAAAAANGCCCATTCCAATAATTTCTTGATAAATTTTTTAATTAGTCCACAGATTGAAAAAAAAAAAAACAATCGATGGCCGTGCGTGCAGTTGAATTCTGCGAGGAAGATATGCAATCGCAGCGGTGCCAGTAAACAGCATCAGGGAGATTTACTTTATACATTAACACGCGTGCTACCACGAAATCTTGAACTCTTTGGTCGTTAAATATTTTTTTTTACTAACGAGCGAAGAAACGGCTTTCCATAAAATCAGAAGTCAATCCCTTGTCCGAAGTCGCTAAGGTGATCTGAGTTACAATTTCAGACAGGCCGTGAAAATGCATAAAACTTTTAAGCGTAAGTTAAGTTAAGTTAAGTCAAGCACGCAACCTGCCGCCGATCAGACTACTGGCATAAAAACGACAGCGTTNAGCGTAAGTTAAGTTAAGTTAAGTCAAGCACGCAACCTGCCGCCGATCAGACTACTGGCATAAAAACGACAGCGTTGAGAGAGACCGTTTTCGAAGTCGCCAAATGCAGAGCAGACTTTCAGTAAAATAATATAATAACATAAATAAAAAAAACTTCTTAAAGTGTCTGAATGAGGTTTGTTTCACAAAAAGCATTTAATAAATATTTTACTTTAAAAGACAAATTTCTCGTATTTTTATATTACCTTTTTATGTGTTTTTCGTGTTAGATGGCTTAAATGGGCGTTTTCGCGATGATTATTTATGTATAAAAGCTCTTGTATAGCAGGAAATTTAATGTAGTACATTGACGTGCAGCATACCTTTAACTTTATCATAAAATAATAAAATGATAAAGTCGCCACTAAATGTTTCAAAACGGCAAATTTCCAACGGAAAGGCTGCATTCCAGTTCAGTGCCTTGCGCGTATGAAGTATAGCGAGGCAAGCTATACGCCGAGAAAAACATACGGTTCTAGGAACCATCCAGGCTGTTAAAATAGAAGCAGCCACCTGATGGGTTGTAGGTAACAGCAAATATTGTTTACATAGACAGTAATACCTACATAATTGTTTGTCGTATTCCTGTCTGTGATCGTATTGGCTGCTTTAAATATGGTCGCTACAGCATAGCTTCGCGTTCTTACTACAAAAATAGCACCGCCGACAGAACAACTTCAACGATATTTGAATTACTCCTGCAACAACTAGGATTGTAATAACCTAAAAGAATATTATGTTGCTGCTGCCCTCGAACCCGATTACAGAACTGTTCAGTACTGGAACGTATTATTAGTTTGGATGGTTTTTACACGTCAATTTAAGTATTGATGTACACAGATATCTTCAAATGCTTTGTTTCTTGTAACCGTACTGCCTGTCATATGTGGCACTAGGAATGTGTTTTTTGCTTCTTTCTAGGCATCGGCAATTTCAAAATAACTGTTTTCTTATAATACATTTTGTTACCTTTTTTAAATTTTAATGATAACTTCTATTTCCTTCAGTGTTTATGAAACTCTTTAGTGCTATAACTTATTATTGATATAACTAAGAAACTGTAAGACACCGCGTTCTTTTTTGCGTAGTTTTTTTGGTACGCCTGCTTACGGTGTAATGATTTCTGGGTTCGAGTTCTGGCCAAAGCACCGATTCGTGTGTTATTTTCTTCAAGTAAACGATTCGGTTTCAAAGACAAGAAATAGTGCTGGCAAGGATTTAATGAAATCTCACGCATATTTTTTGTAATGCACTATGTCATCATAATTTACATAGTCAGGTTTTTAGCCATCGCGTGTATTTTTTGCTATCCCCTTACAGAAACGAATCTATTTAATTGAATTTTTTTTGGAATCCCTCTTGAGAATATTTATTAGATAAATTCTGAATTTTTCATTAAAATTGCAAATGAAAAAAAGGAATCACTGTGACTTTACATGTATAGGTTGTTCACGGTAAATTAAGTATTTTTGAAATGAACGTTTGAAAAATGTCACTGTCCCTGCCTATATTTTAGCGGGCACTCTGTCTGGCGTACGCCCAGTAAAGTTGGTAACGACGGGAAGGAGAAAAAGTGGTTCCATTAATTAACATTGAATTTAAAGTGATTTTTAAATATTTGCGAATACTGAAATGATTTATTTGGCTTTCTGTGCCGATTGTGGGCACTCGCTTCTGTTCTTTTAACCTTGTGTTATCTTTCTGGGAATATTTTTAATATTATTGGCAAATCCGCTTGTTTTCGTTTCCAGTACCGAGCTTTATTCTTCATTTCTAAGTAAAAGCAACGTTAGATAATGTTTTAGTCGGTGTTTCTGTAATTTTGCTTATTCAACTAGCAATGTTCCAAGATTTCGTTACTTTTTCATTTTGAAATTTATCGGTAACCAGTTACTCTGATCAGGTTAAACTGTTGTGTCCACCGATTTAAAAAAAAATTATTTAAAAGGAATTGTAAATTTCGTAATGAATTATCCTGTATTGGGTTTTGAATTTCATATTTAAATTCGTTTCTGTCAATATAATTGTATAAAGTATTTATGGTATTAATGTAAAATACCGCGTAACAAAAGGATAGTATCACTGGCTGTGTGAAGCGAATTGATATCTGTGATAGTGACTGGTATTTTCGGAACGCACCAAACTTCCTTCTTCTCGCTCTCTACTTGTTATGGCGTGACTAAAAATATAATAAGCTCCGGTTATCATTCGCCTTTAATGGAGTGATGGTTTGATTTTTACCGCTTTGGGTGAGTGTTTCTTGTTCTGTTTTTTTTTATTGTCGCCTCAATAATATATAATTTCGTCCTCGTCTCTTTATTTTATGCGAAAATGTTGTATTAACAGCGATCGACCTGTTGGGTCGGAAAATGCTGTATTGAGGCCATTTCTCTACCATCCTGCCGGGGCGTGGCTGACTTTCTTGGAAGTCGCCTTGCGTCTTCTTGATGCTTTATGACGTTTTAAAGACGAAGTAACACCTATGCTGGCGTTGGCAAGGGAGATGTCCCGAAGATGGGCCACATCTCAGGAAAGTCCAGCCACCTCTCTTTTATTTTCGGCATGTGCATAAAATACAGAAATCAAGTCGCCATGTTATTTCAGACTCAATATTTTATTTTAAAAAAATTAGTGACTTTTAAATTTTTGTATGACTCGACATATTTTGTAATTCTGTCTGTGTTTATCTCATTTTGAACACCATCTATCATATAAAAAGAAAAGAACGTAACATCCAAAAAGTTTATTATGACTCGATATATCAACATATTGTGTAGTTTTGAATTTTAATGTTATTATTGTGGGACCCCAACAAAATTAACGATAATTTATTTAAAAAAAAAACAAAAATTATGTTATAACAGTTTTTTTGGATATATATATATAAATATATATATATATATATATATGATTTTCCCTGTTACACATTCGAAATATTTATTATTATCTATCAATCTTATAAAAATAACAATTTTGGACACACGAATCTCAGTTCTACTTAACTTATAAAACACCTTCCTCTTTTTATTCTAAATCACACTTTGCTTTATTGCTGTATATAATAATTATTACTACGTTTTTGTAAGGGTGCTGGAGTGGGAATTTTGGCTCGGTCTCTTTGTTTATAAATTTTATATTGGGGTGACACCTACACAACTAAATCCTTCGGAGCTTCTATTTGTAGCATTCTCATGGTTTTTTCCCCACGAAGTTTCTCCTAGGCTACATTTATGTTTGAAATTTATGCTCACAAGTGGAAGAATGAGAGAATTTGTAAAGTATTTACTTTTGTAATGATTTCACGGTTTTCATTTGATCAACGCATGAACAAAGTGATCAGACCCATGTCGACGTTGATTGCACATGTGAAGGAGTACACAATATGCATACAAGTAGGCCCAGGTGCTAAGCAGGGCTTTCATAAGTGCTCCATTTACCGTGATCAGCCTACAGCAATGATCACTGATAGCATGAGGCTATGATTATTTACTGTCTGATTTTTTGGTGCAGGAATTCATAATATTGTCTCTATCCTTCCCGCTCCTTTACTTTCGACGTCATCCATAAGGCTCCGAGTGGTACAACAGCTCACCCGCAGCATCCTCANAGCTCACCTGCAGCATCCTCAGCGGAACTGTACCGCCAGACATCCAGCCCATCTTTCAGCGGCGTCTGTTCGCGGCACTCGAGTTGCGGAGATTATTGAGTCAAATTGCGGTGATTTCTCAGAAACGACCATTTGCGCCTGGAAACCCACGGCAGATGAAGAAAAGTTCCTTCAAGTCCCGCCGTGTCATCAAGACCCTGAGTTACGACTTTCTCTGAAGAAATACTTACACACAAATGGTTTCTGGATGTAGCCTTCGGTAATCTTCTTCTAAAACAAAAGAATTTAAGGTGCCCATTCAGCTGAATATCGAGAGTACTGAGTATTTAAATCCGCGTGATTTTTCCTTATGAACTAGCGCGGCTGACATTGCGCAACTGTGGCAGTTCTCAGTTTGAAAAACGGAATGACTGAATTAAATCCGTAACCCTGATGTTCTGTGTCGCAGATAAGACAGGCGGTGTTCATAATGTAACTCGCATTAAGAAAATGTATGTGACACCCAGTTTCCTTCGTCGCTGTCTGGCAGCCTTTTTAATCAAAAAGGTTCGATATAATTTTCTCAAAGTGGACTGTTTCAAGTTGATGAGTTTTATGAGATCTCGTTCCGCTCTTCGCCACAGACAGTTCCAAGATTTTCTGTCTGAATATGATTTGGCGTATTCTGACTGGCTGAAACATAACAACGCTCTGTTGCAATCAATGCTATACGAATTGCACACGTAGAAATATGCAAAATAACTATGTGTGGTAGGAGATGACACATTATCCAAAGCTATTAAAATTGATGGAAGCGATTTGAGGGGGGGGGGAGTAGCAAAATAGAAATTGAGACGATAAAGGGATACTTTCAAGGCACCGTGCACATTGTAAACGCTGTTAAAGAGCCCTTCAAAATATCTAAGAACGGAATCTTCGTACTGCTATATTTCAGAATATCCTTATCGGATACGTACGAGATCAGGACAGAAAACTGTATTCAAATAAACCACATACTTTCCACCTGTAAGTGTGTTAGGTCGCTTCTTAAAGTCCAATAGTGAAGCGCAGGATGACGAAAATCCTTCACGCCAGTGTCGTGCTTTGTGCTTCAGCGGTAATGGAGCTTTTTTTTGTTTGTGTTTTTTTCTTGNAATATCTAAGAACGGAATCTTCGTACTGCTATATTTCAGAATATCCTTATCGGATACGTACGAGATCAGGACAGAATACTGTATTCAAATAAACCACATACTTTCCACCTGTAAGTGTATTAGGTCACTTCTTAAAGTCCAATAGTGAAACGCAGGATGACAAAAATCCTTCACGCCAGTGTCGTGCTTTGTGCTTCAGCGGTAATGGAGCTTTTTTTTGTTTGTGTTTTTTTCTTGNAAAAATCCTTCACGCCAGTGTCGTGCTTTGTGCTTCAGCGGTAATGGAGCTTTTTTTTGTTTGTGTTTTTTTCTTGCTGAAGCCGATGTAAGCCGACGTCGAAAGTTTTCCATATTTGTGCATTGCAGCGAATGAAAAAGCGTGGCACAACTTGAAACTGGTAAAAACACTTTTATAAATACACACATTGGTAAAAAAAAATAGCAGTTGCGCCCATAAGGAAGGAACACACAGGAATGAAACGTTGTGGGTGGTAATCTGCATGTCTGGTAACGTCAGACATGCAGATGATTCACGTTGCAAAGCTCGGCAGCGCAAGTGATGTCAGCCAAGAGCGGGCCTTATCGCGGTACCTGCCGAACTATACAGGCTGCTCCGCAACGAAGCCGACAAACTTCGCCATCGTTTTTATAGGTCATTAGCAGCAAAAAAAACATGCAGGATATGAAGCTCTGTCTCAGAGTTACAGCGACGGAAATGCAATAAACACAACACGTGGAAGTGTGTTTCATCTCCGTACCCAAGATCGGTAAATAAAACGGATAGGTAAAGATAATCAAGGATAACATTGCTGCATTACTATCTCATCAGTGCATAATTCACTAGACCACCCTTTGTAGCAAACTCAGTGATACATAGAAGGACATCACAGACAGCTTGATTCAAGTTGATCCGTTTTATGAGATCTCGTTCTACTCTTNCTCAGTGATACATAGAAGGACATCACAGACAGCTTGATTCAAGTTGATCCGTTTTATGAGATCTCGTTCTACTCTTCCGCACAGGGAGTTTAAAGAGCTTCTGTCTGAATTTTTACTCGGCGTATTCTGACTAGCTGTAGCGTAATGTTCCCTGGGTCAGTAATGGCGAAATGATTGAACGTTTCTGGTAAGTAAAAGAAGTGATCGCATTTGTGGGAAGCATGTATACGAACAAAGCGAGGAAGAACTAGGAGTATCTAGCAAACGAGTGCAATGTGCTAGCTGTGGCCTTCTTGAAAAACATCCTCGAGTAATTATATACACTCAAACCCAAGAAAAAGGGAACCGAAAGTTAATATGTAATTTAAAACTAAGTGTGTCTGCTTTCCGTCACAAGCTGGGTATATTTGAACAAGGCATTTAAAATCAAATATTTATTCACTTTCCACGCATTATCGAGTACAGAAAGAATCGAAATAGACTCTGTGGCATGTTTAAGGTGCGTGTCAAGATTTTAGAAAGGAATTTGCAGCAAAATTTTAAGACTTTGCAATGATAGCGAAACTGCAGCAGTTTTAAAAAATTTATAATGAAGTTTCTCCAGCGTGGTAATGGACTGATGTATCTGCGGAGTTGTTCAGTCTTTAGAAACCTCCACTTAAAATGGAGATGGACCTGCAAGAATATGTGCCCTTGAAAATGTACAAAACTGCACCTACTGAAGAATTTCGGGGTAATTATGTTTTAAATAAGTATGCGAATTGTGAACAACTTGCTATCAACCTTGATACCATGTTTGGCTCCACATACATATGCGAGACCTCTTTCTCCAAAATGAACTTTTTGAAGAACAGATATCCTCCAAGCTTAACAGATATCCTTCAAGCTTAACAGATATCCTTCAAGCTTAACAGATATCCTTCAAGTTTAACAGATATCCTTTAAGCTTAACAGATGTTGACCTTGAAGACACTCTGCGCATTAGATTTTCCCGCGAGAACCAAATTATAAAAACCTCGATCCGGACCGGAAATGAAATATCTCGCATTAAGATTATCAACATATATCTTTTATAAGTAATAATACCTTATAATCCTATTTAGTTGAAGTTTTAAGTAGTAAACAATTTTTAATGCTGTAAAAAATCTCAGATCTCTTAAATACAGTTTTGTTCCCAAATTATTTCAGGTACTTATGAAACGCGTTTCTTTGAGGCATGTTTTTTTCTGCGAAGAAAATTGCCACGTTTTGAATTTCAGAATCCCCTTCTCTCTCTAGACCTAGACAAAACTATTTAAAAACATCCGGACCCCACTGGAAATTACTTTCCGACCCCTGGTTTACACAACCAAAAATGTATCCCGTACTTTTGGTTATCAACGTGAATAGTATTTGTAAAATAGCTCTATTATTAAGAGCATGCCGAGGATTTGATATGTATATTTACTAACATGATTCACAGCTTTTAGAAAGTAATTTTTCCTAATTGTTTCACCAAAATTAGTTGCTATAAAAAAAAGCACATACTGTTGAATTCTAAACTTTGTGACTAATTTATTAATCGAAGGAAAATTTCATTAAAACCTGGTTAACAGTTCAAGCCGTCGAAAATTATTTCGAGCAAATGATATGGATATCCAAATAACTAAAATATTTTCGAGTGTGAGTATTTTCTTCCCGATTCACTGCGAACTTTATTACTCGGAGTAAAAGTTAACAGCGTGTGTATGACCAAATATTTTTTTATAAATGTGTTTTTTCTTTGGAAAAAAAAAAGTTAATCATCGCAAATGTACTTAATGGGAGGAAAATTCATCAAATTTCCTCATGTGTTTATTCATAAATAAATATTTTAAGCAAGCTGTTTTTAGGGATTGAGGTGGTGACACAGTTTCGATCTAATCCGGACTATGCCTTTTACGGCGTTAGAAAAAGTTAGGTGGCACACAATATTCACGTNTGACACAGTTTCGATCTAATCCGGACTATGCCTTTTACGGCGTTAGAAAAAGTTAGGTGGCACACAATATTCACGTTCAGACTGAAGGTAATCTCATTAGCGTGCCTCGCCAAAGGAAATAGGCTAAAAAGGCGACGTAGGGAAGGTATGAGTGGCATGGCAAAGTGGGCACGGAATAACTTGAAAGGGAAACTAATCGCATTATCTATGCGTCACTTTGCGCGCCCGTGTGTGTGTGTGTGTGTGTGCGTGTGCGGTTATCGGTGCTGCCATCATGAAGCATGAACTGCAGGATTAGCAGTCTATTTTGACAGGTATCAGTATAACCGAAAGAGGCAGATTTCTACTGGCCAACATCAAGCAGTAATCTATTGGGAAAAAAAAAATGTCGAATGCTTTAATACCAATGGTTGAATAAATGTTGCTTTTCAAATAATCTCTATTCCATATTAAACGTGAATTATGGCCTGCTTCTAGAGAATTCTTGGACATTGCTACTGCATGACTTAAAGTACGCCAACACACAAGTAGTTCAAATAATCTCCTTTTTCGATGGCTGTATTAAAACGTAATTAATTATTTAGAGTTTTTTGTAGCTGCGGAAGTTTTGTTAAATTTATTGTCTTTCTTTTACTTATGCAATCTCGATAGTGGTGGTTTTAATGTTTTTTTTTAAGTGTGATAATCATCACAGTTGTCACAGTAACTCGGATTGCCATCGTCTGCAATACTAGCAGTATCACTGCCACCATTACAACCACTGCATTCCAACCATCTCTATCGCAATCACCATCACTACCACCTCTGCGAAAACTATAGTAACTGCAGTCGTCTCTATGACAGCCATTACGTTTACTACTAACTGCATCACAACCACAGCTCTTAGGCTACCAATAACTCAGTCACGACCACTGCAGTTACAACCACCTTGATCTCAACAACCCCTACCTAACTGTTGAAATGAAAACCAACCTTATCACGACCACTGCCATGGCACTCGCCGATATCACTGCTTCGTCAATTACAACCATGCGTATCATCATATCCACCTTTATAATAACCACCTCTTTAACATTCACTGCAGCAAAACTTTTTTTTTGTGAAGTTAGCTATTCTGGTCCAGTTCTTCACACCAGCCACTTACTTCTGACGTGATGAGGACAGCCTGTTGAAATTTGCATATGCTCTGTAAACGAACCAAATGCATCCTAGTAATACTGTGACAAACAGTCCGACATATCTTCCCGTGCACCATGCAGACAGCAATAAACTTAATTATGCTAATACCAGCTCTATCTGATAATTCAATATTAATACAATTTACAAATATACCTAGTTTTTTTATGCATTGAAGAGATACAAGAAAATTGATTTCNATAATTCAATATTAATACAATTTACAAATATACCTAGTTTTTTTATGCATTGAAGAGATACAAGAAAATTGATTTCGATTGGGAATTGGTTAATCCTTGCCGAAAAAAAAAATTATCAGCTGGTAGGCCTTCTGTGCTTAACTTTTGGAATACACCCCATTAATGCCACGCTTAAATAGTACGGTAGTTTGTGTAAGCTTAAATGTTATGTGGTTAAATAATTTATCTAACGCATTTCCAAAGTGTTTCATGTTTGTATTTCAGGTCTAAGCAGCGCCAAACGTGACAATTGTTGAGATGCCTACTGCAGCTGAAACAGCCAGAGAACTGAAATACCTCCTTAATGTGATATATTTTGTTTCTCAGGACAGACGGAGACACTGCAGAATTTGGAAGAAGTTGAATCTAACTTTGTAATAGGCCGATCATTTATTAAGTAACATCTGTCTAGATTGAATGTTTTCGCATCTGCAGTGTGGGAGGCTGTTTCCCTCTTGATTTGGATAAGTGAATCACACCGATTACTACAGTGACACAGCTGGAAGTCAAAATTCATCCCAACAACTTACGTAACAGAGAAAGATCTTCAGTATAATAAGTGGGTTACAGTCTACAGCAGGTTGTAATCTTCAGGGTAGTATTTGAGCAACCGATTGTGGAAGGCAATTTTCTTCAGAGATAGTTGGGTTACATGCTATGTAGATCATTACCTCAAGGGTAACAGACGGTTTGTCTACTACTCTAGGACATTATCTTCAGGATAGGAATTTGGGTACCTACTATATATAGTACGTCATTATAGTAACAGTGAAAGGTGGGTTACATTCATTAGAGGGTCGTTATCGTGATAGCAGTTCGGCCTACTAGAGTAGGCCATTACATTTAGGGTAGCCTTTGGGCTACTTGGTAGATTAAGGCATTATCTATAGGGTTACTGTTGGGTTACCTTTCAAAGAAGTCGTTAGTATTAAAATAATAAGGGAGTTGAGTTCAAAGGCGTGGGGTGCGGAGTGAAGGAGCTGTTCATACTGTCATTCCGGTCACCAAGGCCATCTTGTCGGCTATGTTGGATGTCGGTGACCTTGACGTTGACAATTGACATTGGCTCGATGACCTTTAACCTTGAAAACTGAAAAAATTCCAAAAATCACCCTAAAAATTTATAAAATATTATTGTTAAAATTATTTAAAAATTATTTTTAAAAGTATTGTTAAAAATTTAAAACATTTATTATTGAAATTAATAATATAAATAAAATTATTATTAAAAAATTATTTTTAATACTTACATTTTCGGAAGTTTCCCTAGCACCATATCCAGCAGACGACTGACCCCCATCCAATCAATAACATTGTCTTAACATTGACCTCCCTACCCACTCACCCATACTCATTCTGTCGTATGCAGCGATCTTGTTGTTTTTTTTTCGTTTGTCATTTGTTTAAAAATTTCGGGAATACGCCATCTTGTCCATCATGTTGAATTCGGTAGCCTTGAACTTGACCTTTGACCTTGGCCCTAGTGACCTGTGACTGACTCCTTCCGCAGGAGTCAGAGACTGACTTCTACATGTAATGTCTCAGTGCCTGCACGTGATTGGCCAGCTACAATCACATGGCCACTCGGTGATTGGCTGTTTGATGTCCGCACAATGTCTTATTGGTGTAATATGATATGTTTAATGTCAACATTATGTCATAGGGGTTTGCATATGGGTACATTATAAGCATTTGGTGGTTAGCTGTGAGGTTGAGTTTGACAGCAGCTCACATGAAAGATACATCATCTCAGCTTNATTATTGAAATTAATAATATAAATAAAATTATTATTAAAAAATTATTTTTAATACTTACATTTTCGGAAGTTTCCCCAGCACCATATCCAGCAGACGACTGACCCCCATCCAATCAATAACATTGTCTTAACATTGACCTCCCTACCCACTCACCCATACTCATTCTGTCGTATGCAGCGATCTTGTTTTTTTTTTTCGTTTGTCATTTGTTTAAAAATTTCGGGAATACGCCATCTTGTCCATCATGTTGAATTCGGTAGCCTTGAACTTGACCTTTGACCTTGGCCCTAGTGACCTGTGACTGACTCCTTCCGCAGGAGTCAGAGACTGACTTCTACATGCAATGTCTCAGTGCCTGCACGTGATTGGCCAGCTACAATCACATGGCCACTCGGTGATTGGCTGTTTGATGTCCGCACAATGTCTTATTGGTGTAATATGATATGTTTAATGTCAACATTATATCATAGGGGTTTGCATATGGGTATATTATAAGCATTTGGTGGTTAGCTGTGAGGTTGAGTTTGACAGCAGCTCACATGAAAGATACATCATCTCAGCTTGTGAAAGCAATGATAAAATATTATAGCGACAAAGGTTGCGGATCCAGCAACTGTACCTACAGCAGTACTGCCACCGACATCTTCGAGCATGACGCCGACAGCACCATCGACTTCTTCAGATGGGTCATCTGCAGCAGTACCATCTTCGATGACATCTTCAAGGCTTCGTTGCTGTTACTGTGGTNCCGACATCTTCGAGCATGACGCCGACAGCACCATCGACTTCTTCAGATGGGTCATCTGCAGCAGTACCATCTTCGATAACTTCTTCAAGGCTTCGTTGCTGTTACTGTGGCGAGATACACTGAAGAGCCAAAAAAAACTGGTATACCGCACGCATACGTTTATTGTCTCCATACCTTGGTTAGTAAGTAACGCGATGCGGTCGGCAGCTAGATCGGTTACAGCTGCTACAATGGCAGGTTATCAAGATTTAAGTGGGTTTTAACGTGGTGTTATTGTCGGTGCACGAGAGATGGGACATAGCATCTCCGAGGTAGCGATAACATTTGGATGTTCGCGTACGACCATTTCACGAGTGTGCCGTGAATATCGGAAATCCGGTAAAACATCACATATTCGACATCGCTGCGGCCGGAAAAAGATCGTGAAAGAACGGACAAACGACGACTAACGAGAATCATTAAACGTGACAGACGTGCAACCCTTTCTCAAATTGGCGCAGGTTGGATTTGTGGACTGCGTTGCAGGATTCATGGTGTCTTAACAAAGGACGTATGGAAGTCTGTAATCAGCTCAGGATGCCACGTCGTCTTGCGGCACTTCTGCGTGCTCGGAGGGACCTTCCTGTGCTATGCAACGACGTGCCAAGTGCAAACGCCTGTTCAAACGAGATGATAAGCTGAAGAGCCATAGCAAGCACTGTGTAAGGGTAGAGATCCTGCAGCTAAGAAACGCCCTGTACTAGCTTCCGGCGAAACCACGTTGAGTGGCGTCTACCTTAAACAATCAGCATTCAAGGGAACTTTAAGAGGTTATGTTATTGGGAATAACTTTGTAGGTGCTAAAACATATGTACATACCTTGACCACATTAAGCAAATGATAATCAATGAATTAATTAGCTACCATATACTGTCTTGAGCTGCATATAAGCAGATTATATTCATCACATGAAAAGTGAGCATGCCGCTGTAAAGACACTACGTGAATGGCATGGGAAATGTGAGGATTCTGCCATTCACGTAGAAATATATATATATGATTTCATTGAAAAATGTTTTATTTATCGCTGGTATTGTACCTTGCCCTGACATGCCTACTTCCCTGCTATAGAGAATATGATAGCCTTGGTTTATATATGGTGGTACTGTTGGTGAGTATGACATAAAAATGAATGAAATTATGTGTCAAAATATAATGATTTGAAAGTTATTACTTAAATATTTCTTGTGTAGTCCCATCGCTGTATGTGCGCAATAAACAATGCGGTAATAAAGGTATAGTGTTGAAATAAACTATACAGAAACTAAGAACTGATTGCCATATTAATACATTTTAAGTAGGTTGGATGCAACAGACATGAAAACATGCTGTCGAAGTGGTAGAATTTTTACCCTGAGACTTAGAGGGAGGGGAGGGGAGATTTAAGGTTGAGTTGGGCCTGGTCAGGACTCTTTTGTGCGGTATATGGCGGAGGTAGATCCTACATAAAAATCGACATGACTGGTGTTGCTCTAATACAGCACAGTTACCGTATTTTCCTAGTAAACACAAATGAGGAACTAAACGGATTTCGATGGTTAGAGGTCAAAACAATATAGCATAATCAAAGATTGCGGAAGTGATGTAACTCAAGGTGGTGGTTCGAGGGGACCAAGTAATCAGCAGGCTACTAAATCCAAGTGGAATGGCAGAGCATGAATACAATGTAAGATGGTGGNCCGAGGGGACCAAGTAATCAGCAGGCTACTAAATCCAAGTGGAATGGCAGAGCATGAATACAATGTAAGATGGTGGATGGAGCACAGGTGACTTAATAGTGGTGACAAAATTAAGAAGGAATGCTAGAGAATGAAAGGAAGGTAACTAAGAANGTGGAGCACAGGTGACTTAATAGTGGTGACAAAATTAAGAAGGAATGCTAGAGAATGAAAGGAAGGTAACTAAGAAAAAACAAAATCAAAGATGGTGAACATGGCATGACAGAGTATGAGAGAATTATTGTTTCGTCAGCTCGCCTGGTGGCTAAATCGAGAAATTAGTGCCACTTAGGTGATCGAAATAGAATCCAATATATCAGGTTCAGACAGCACCACTTTAACTTTAAAAATTGTAAACAAATATGGCTGCCATCTGGTAGCTAAATCGATAACTCGCCTGGTGACTAAATCGAAAATTNTTTAAAAATTGTAAACAAATATGGCTGCCATCTGGTAGCTAAATCGATAACTCGCCTGGTGACTAAATCGAAAATTAATATACAAGTGCTACCTATACATTGAAAATAGAATCGAATATGGGTGCCACCTAGGGGACTAAATCGATAGATAATACACTAGCACATATTCTCTAAACCTGTATCCGAGAAGACCACCTACACCAATGCAAAAAAATGACAAACGAATAAACAAGATGTCAGGAGAACGAAGGCGAGGGACAAATTCCAGCAATGTAAACAAATGACAAACGAAAAAAAAAGTTAGCATGTCGAACATAGGTGAGAAAGAACGACAGTCCTCTGGTGGCGAAATCGATAATTAATACACTAGCATTACCTAGGTGTTGAAAATGAAAACAAAAGACAAACGAAAAAAACAAGACAGCTGCATACAACGGAATGAGCAAAGGTGAGGGCGTGCGGACAGATGACTGGCGAATAAACAGCCAATAACAAGTGGTGGGGGTCATTCGTCTGCTGAACGTAGTGCTGGGGAAACCTATTTTGTTAAGTTTTTAAACATTTTCGGTANTGATATACAAGTGCTACCTATACATTGAAAATAGAATCGAATATGGGTGCCACCTAGGGGACTAAATCGATAGATAATACACTAGCACATATTCTCTAAACCTGTATCCGAGAAGACCACCTACAGCAATGCAAAAAAATGACAAACGAATAAACAAGATGTCAGGAGAACGAAGGCGAGGGACAAATTCCAGCAATGTAAACAAATGACAAACGAAAAAAAAAGTTAGCATGTCGAACATAGGTGAGAAAGAACGACAGTCCTCTGGTGGCGAAATCGATAATTAATACACTAGCATTACCTAGGTGTTGAAAATGAAAACAAAAGACAAACGAAAAAAACAAGACAGCTGCATACAACGGAATGAGCAAAGGTGAGGGCGTGCGGACAGATGACTGGCGAATAAACAGCCAATAACAAGTGGTGGGGGTCATTCGTCTGCTGAACGTAGTGCTGGGGAAACCTATTTTGTTAAGTTTTTAAACATTTTCGGTATTTTTTTATAATTTAGCCAATTTTTTGATTCAAGGTTATGGTAATGTGGTCAAGGTCATCGTTCAAGATAAATGCCACTTGGATACCATATGGTGATAGGGTGACGTCATAACACGGTGGCTGGTCGGCTCTGGTGCCCCACTAAGACAATACATAAAAATTTTAATTTTAATTTTTTTTTCAAATAAATTCTCTATAAGGAATTTTAGTAAATTTTCCGAGGTTTTTATATTATTTCCTATTATTTTCCGGAGAATTTTGCAGTTTTGGTTTTAAGGTCACAGGTCACTGTGGTCAAGGTCAAAGGTCAAGGTCACTAAAATTCAATATGGCGGACAAGATGGCGTCCTCCAGCAATGTATAAACAAATGACAAACGAAAAATACCAAGATGACTGCATATGACAGAATGAGTATGGTCAAGAGGGGAGGGGAATGTAAAGACAATGTTATTGATTAGTGGGTGTCAGTTGTCTGCTGGACATGGTGCTGGGGTGACCTCCGAAAATGTAAGTTTTTTTAACAATGTTTAGTAATAATTTTATTTATTTCATTAATTAATAATAAAATTTTTTAATAACATTTTTAATACAATTTTAATAATATTTTTTTTATAATTATTTAAAAAAATAACAATAAAAAAAATTTCTACATTTTTTTATCACTTTTTGTTTTCAAGGTCAAAGTTTGCCAGGTCAAGTCAAAGGTCACGGTCACCGACGTCTAACATGACCTACAAGATAGCCGCTGGGCGACCGGAATGACGGAGCATGAATAGCTTCGGCGCTCCGTGCCGCACGCCCTTGCGCTCAAATCCCCATTTTTCTACTAGTGTTGTTATCTCCAGGATATCAGTTGAGTTGCGTATTGTACGATCGACTTTGGCTACCTACTACATAATTCGTTATCGTGTTACTTATTTGTCTATATGAGGTTATTTCCACACTATCTGCTCAGGGGTATTTTTAGTGTAAAAATTGGTTTGTCTTAATAGTAGGTTGTTATATTCACTTTAACAGGTGGATTACCTTCAACTGAAGGTCTTAAAGATGGACGTGTTATATTCAGAGTAGCAGTTGAGTTACTTTCTACATTCGGATATATTCGCAGTAGCATGTTACCTACTACAAAATATTTTAATCTTCATGGTGGTAGTTGGAGGTCGTTATTTTCATAGTACCAGTTCAGGTAATTTCAGCAATAGGTTATTTATCTTCAGCAGCACCAGTTGTATTATCTTATAACTACAGAATGTGACCGAACTTCTACCTTGATGATGGCGACTTCGGTGTCTGCCTACACGTCGGCGAGTTGTGAGGCTTAGAGAAGGCTGAAGTCCAAAAGACTGCTGGTGCAGACAGAGCTTGAGGAATGACACGGAGGGTGGGTTCTACTTAAGTAATGAATGTTCGCTACGTATCTACCCTCTTCCAGGCCGAATGCAGGGACGTAGTGTGTGTGTCACGGGACCGGAGAAACCTCGCCGCACGAGCTGATCTTTGTTGTGTTGTACGCTTTGCACCCGAACAGGGACCGGGCGGAGGAGGCGGGAACGACGGACGCCGACCTCAAGAGCGACGCCGAGCCGCTGGCCGGCGGCGGGCTGCGCGGCGACTGCGCCGCGCCCCCGGTGCAGCAGCGACGCCTGCGGACGCCTGTGTGGGCCAGGTTAATAACAGCACTAACACCCCCGCCAGCCAGCCTGCGGGGTGCTACTTGTGTGTGTGCTAGAGCTAACCAACTGTGATGTGACAGACGTCGCTCTCGTGTGCCGCCCTTACACTCACTTGCTCGCCTTGTGTAGATTGTCCAAGACACCCTCCTCTGTCGGTAACATCTAATGTGATCCTATCTTGCTGTAAATATAACAACAGCTGAATGTATGTCACCTAATGAAGCAAGTTATGTCTTTAGTAACATCTGTGTAAGAGCGCACGTGTTTCTACATTTACTAAATGTAAAACCCGAGACTCGACGGTGTTAGAATCTGTATGAATACAATCGAAGCAGCGATGGCTTAAAATGAAAATCGATGAATCGATTTCGGTTAAATAGAGATTTATTGATGTCTACGAATTGCATACAAACTGTACATGACCAAAATACGAATATCGCGAGTTATCCAAAAGTAGTATGTTTTAGTATGTTTTGGCACATGACTCAGGGATAGGATTCAGGATTCGTCCACCATCTTGGATGACATCACATCCAGGGGATGGCGTTTAACAACAAAATTTCCCAGTTTCCTATTAAAATGACCCATTTGGCTTTTGAAAATATCGGTTTTGCGCCCTAAAATTTGCCATGTTTTCCTTTAACCCCCCTGAAATTTCCAAAACTATTTGAAAACATTATAGCTCCATAGTGTGGTTGTGGATCTACGTTGCGGCTGAGGGATCCCGAAAATCGGAAAAATTTCTGCAGCATTGTAATTATAAAAAAATTACTGAATTTTTTTTATAGGTTTTAGAATTATAATGCACAAGTATACCATGCTACAAATAATTTAAATCTTTCAATGTTAATGCGATTGTGATACCACAACCATTATGTAACCATAGTGTTACTTGCACTCCACTAACACGATCGCCATATTGGATTTAATAAACATACTGTAGGTATCGTCACCCCCCGTCCCCACACCCATGACCCACACCTCGACAACGAAGTCTTGTCACCCCCACCCCCAACTCCTATTCCCTTACCCGCCACCCCTTTCCCATCCACTTCCCCCTTCCCTATTCTCATACCCACTCCTCCAACAACAACCAAATCAACCTACCTCGCCCTCACGATCTCTCGAAATTATGTCGTCCTCACCAATAACTCTTCAACATTGCTAACTCTACGACCCCTTCTCACACCCGCAGTTGCCCAACATGCCACAATGACTCAATCTCGGACAATGTGGAATCGTGGGGCTAACCAACATCTACAATTCGGAGCAAGATAAAATATTTAATTTATTTTATGTAATGGTTGAACATTGTTAAATATTTAATTATACTGTCACATATGTCGGGCATGCACTTTTATGCAAATTAGAGTTATAATTGTGCAGTGGCATAAAATTTACTCTTTACCATGACAGCTGTGAACATTGAAAAAGATAAAATGTTTGCTGGGGAGCAGTTGGTTTCGAACCCTAGTCCATTTGGTTACCATGCACATACCTTGAATAGTAGACCATGTCAATTGTGGAGAGCAAATTAATCATAAATATGGTATATGAAACATCCAGGTCCAACTCAGTACATTTATTCATACTAATACTTAAAAAAAATTGTGTTAAAAATATTGTTATGTATATTATGAAAATTATTTATTTGTTTAATTTTTTAACCAATAATTAAATTTTATTTGTTAAAAACATTGTAATTTATTATTGCATGTCATTTATATTTTAATTTTCTTGTAACAATGCATTTATAGCGCAGGGCATGTCTTCAATAACGATTATTCTCAAGAACTGTTCGCAGTACAAATTTGTGTTCATGAATAAGTGCCGTAAATTGGTTTTAATTGAAGTTACTATAGAACTACTTTCAAAAACTTTTGAAGAAAGGTTATACCATATCTTATAACTTGTATTTTACAGTCTGATTCTAATATGACATCAAAAATTACGACTACCTTGCCTATGGTCTATGACATTAAATTTTTTGTCATACTTTTATATTATTTTTAAGTAACTTTACCAATTTTGTACAGTCAATACAAGCAAATGAGCAAATTTATAGTGTAGCGATCATGTTTTTTAAAGTTGTGTTGTAAACATAGTAACTATGAGACTCCAGCATCTAAGTTACAAATTCAATATGTATAGGTGAATATAATTTACGATCCATTTGGGCTAAGCTAATGATGTTAAGCATGCAGACATTATTACCTATCCCGAGAATAAATGTTTGGCACATAAGAGCTACTGCCTGTTATAAGCATAGGTGAACATAACTTGCGAACTGTAAGTGTGAGGATCATGAAAATCAGTATGCAAGCAAAGTTTCCAGCCCCGAGAATGAACACATGCTATACAGGATGATTCTAAAATCATGGGACAAACATTGAGGGGTGGTAGAGCTCACTTATACAGTATATGGGGATACAATGCTATTGCGATATATTTTGTGTACAGCCTTATTTTATATAGCACCGAATCGTACGTGTCGAATCGCTCCACGATTCCACATCGTCACAACTGATATACGTCCGAAATTGAGTCCTGGGCATGTTGAGCGGCTGAAAAGGAGTATGTGGTAGAGGTGACAAAGTTGAGTGATGGGAGTGGTCGAGGCAATTTTTTGGGGTAGTGGTTGGCTAGGGGTAGGGTTTGACAGTCGAGGGTGATTTGGATGTGAGGAGGGGATTGGTGAAGGGGTGGGAGGAGGGGGTGGTGTGCGTAGGGGTAGCAGTTGTGGGGGTGGAATGAGACAGTACTATGTGGTTGGGATGTGGGTAATGGGTGAGATGGAAGAAGCATATGTATGCTGTGGAGGTCAAGAAACAGAATTATTATATAATGGTTATTGTATCACAACTGTATTCACCTTGAAATTATGAATTTGGTTATTATATAACATGGTATATTTATGCCACTAAATTTTCAAAATGTAAAAAATTTTTTTTAATATATTTTAATTTTCTTTTAAATTTAATTTTACTGACGCCACAATGCTGCAGACGTTTTTCCGATTTTCGAGGCCGGTCAACTGCAATGTAGAGCAACTCAGCAACAATGTGGGGCTTGCAGTTTTTTACATATTTTTGAAAACTTAGGAGGATTGGGTGAGGAAATGATCAATTTTGGCGGAGAAACTGACAATTTCGAAAGCCAAAAGAGTCATTTTGAGTGGAAAATGTGGGATTTCGGTGCTCGAATGCGACCCCGGCTGTGACATCGTTCAAGATAGTGGGTGAATCCTAAATCATGTCCCTGATTCCTGTATCAAACATACCAATCCATACTACTTACCAATCATGTTACGAAACCATATCGCATCCCCTAGCTCATATTTCAACTTTTTATGAGAAGGCATTACAGGAGTCTGAGCAATACTATTAAAAACAGATTTATTAAAAATACCTTCATGAACAGCAAACATCTTCCTACACATTATAATATGAACATCAATTTGATTAACATTAGCATAATATGATGCCCTATGAAAAACAGTCAAAACACCCCTTCCCTTGCATTATTAGCTCTCATACCTTGTAAACCAAAAACTACAAAATAGACACCAACGCATTACTTTCCTGGTACTAAATTACCTGCTTCATAAATGCCATATCGTGTTTTCTAACGTTGGTATCCNTCAATTTGATTAACATTAGCATAATATGATGCCCTATGAAAAACAGTCAAAACACCCCTTCCCTTGCATTATTAGCTCTCATACCTTGTAAACCAAAAACTACAAAATAGGCACCAACGCATTACTTTCCTGGTACTAAATTACCTGCTTCATAAATGCCATATCGTGTTTTCTAACGTTGGTATCCATTTAAAAATTCCTAAAAAATTGTACTAGGCCAGTATCTTCTTCTATAATATCATCATTGCTTGTTAGACGTTTTCCTAAGGAAGCTCGTTCCAGATCGCTACTGCGCTCTTAAAGCGATCGGGAGTGAGCTTTCATAGGGAAACTTTTACTATGCTACAAAGACACTACAGACTGAGAACTCATTGACTGTCCACGGAGGAGTTTCAGAAATATAGGTAGTAGGTGTAAACTAACGTTAGTAAAAATTATGTATGTTAAGCATGTGATACTGAGTCAAGAATGTTGTATATTGGTGTATTTTGTGTATTAATAAGGTTTACAGAGTATGACAACCACTTTCGGAAATTTGTTTTATTTTTTTCATGGGGTTCGTAACATCACCAGGCACTTCTGTTGCATATATTAATCATATTGACGTTTGTGATTTAATTTGTTGGAAGACGTTAGCTGTTCATTGCTTAAATTGCTTCTTACTACTAGCGATATGGGTAGATTAGTCATGTACAGCTTTTCTATAATGTGTAGATATTATTAAAATTGGTTTGATCAAAATTGGTTCGATGGTTTTTATCTCAGAATGAACCTATCTTTTTGCGGTGTCTACACTGGTCCCAATACTATAAAGCGGCATGACGCTGTGAATTTCTTAGCATACAGTGAGAATCCTGTGTGTCAGAATGACCTTCGGCATTGGTTGTTCAAGGCGCCTGGCTATCCTAATGTCACTTGCGCCATTGAGTAAAGATATACACATACTAGATGGTCATGGGGTAGGAAAAAGTCTGACAAGTTCTTTTTTTGTTAGTTCTTGGGATGATTCAGAGAAGCGCTAGTGTTCTAAACTGGGAGGTAGCAGGTAGCAGACGACGCAGCAGGCAAAATGCCTCGCCACTCGTGCGGTGTTGCCAGTACCGCAGCCTGCAAAAGTAGGTCACTACCCTTGCTTATGCTCACCTACGTGTTTGTTCACATTCTGCTAAAGGCGAGCCTGTCTCACGCGAATTGAGAGGTTTCCTTGCAGTTGTGAATACCCATTCCATGTTTTACTTGTGGTGACCATGGCATATGTTTAGTTTCTGTCGTAGATTATTTCGTACAGTCCAAAGCTGGTGTACCTCAGTAACTTTATTTTAATGTCACTGAATGTTTCTGAACTAATTAATATTCTTCATGATCAACTGCACAGGCTCAATTAAGCGTGAAGTTAAGTAAATTGAGGCAGTATGATTTCACTGTTGTGTATAAAAACATGTAATATGTCCAGAGGTGTTATTATTGTCATTACTGGAAGCCTACATTGTCGTCTATCATTAATAAATTAACTTTCTCTCCGGACAATAAGACAGAAGAAACCATAGTAAATAAATTAGTAAGGCATTTTACCAATGTTCTTGGCTAACGAGTTTTACATTATACCTGTAAGAATTCTGTATTTCCTTAAATTTGCAGCGATATCAACCACTATTTGGTTTTATTTACTTCTGCGAAAATTAATTATCAAAAATATATAACGGTCATTGTTTTTAATCCAAATGTATTATTTTACTATAGTTAGGTGTTCATGAGAAATACAAATACTGTTAGGACTTACAATTACAATTTTGGCATTAATCATGAATGATGTCATACATCATTGTATCGTTTTCGTTCCATTCTTATGGGAAAGGAAATTGACAGGAGTAAATGATTATTCACTAGTCGATAAATATATGTTAAACGCACGAAGGTCTACAATGTGACCGTGTTTACAGTTTGCAGTTGTGATCTACTACAAAGGTGACTCTTCGTACAAATAATAAGTGCGTTAAATTGGTCGATTGAAGTGTCATTAAGGCTGTTTCCGAACCTAGAAATACACTTATGTATATAAGCATACTCCACTCGGCTCGATGCTTGATACATTCCGACAGGCATTCTTATTTGCATCCGTTATAGCAACTATCCAGCCAATATTCTGAACAAACATTTTGACGGAAAACAAGTACTGAATCTGTGCTGGAACGTAGGCGGGTTTGAGACATTGTGCGATTTATGTAAACATAATTTATAGACCATTCACGATTACTTCCAACTTTCCTGAAGCCCTGCTCAAGTTCTACTTTCAGGATATTCCTCCGCCTCATGTAAATAAAGCTTAACTAAGTCTAGAAATGTACACTAAAGTGACAGAGCACCGCATTCGTGCGCACTCACATTTATAATATTTTGCATGAGAACTATTTCTTACTAGGAATTACCAACCCATTTAAATATTTTCTCCCTATTTGTATTTACATTAATCATAAAGTAAATATTGTAGTTTATAAATAAAATAGAAGTAAAATTTCAGATTATCCACAAAAAATATTTTTTAATGTTGACAGAAGCATAAAACGCTTGTGATAAGTGAGATAATTAGTAAACGACCAGGCAGTCATACATGGGGTGATTTTTCAAAGGTTTATTTCGAAAAGTGCTAGGAAACCGCGAATAGACTGAATGGGTGAGAAGGAGTCCCTTTGCACCAACCCAAGGGCTAAACTTCGCAAAATGCTGAAATAGATTTTTTAACATTTGTAAATGTAGTATTTTAAAGTAAAAACCACAGCGATTACTCTTCAGGGCAATTAAATATAGATGATTCCGTAAAAGCCCATTTCGTCGATGCCTACACGATAAACGATAGCAAAATCTAAAAAAGTTTTATTTATAGAAACAGCGGTTTGGGTTCGACGTTGATGAAAGTGTGAGTTAGAGAGAAATTGGATTTTTTTTTCCATTTACGTATTGGGGGAAAAAAATTTAAAACGTTGTGAAACATGTAACGTATGTAATAATTCACGTGTTTTGTCGTTACGTGTATTGATTAATATTTTCACGTATAAGGGAAGTTGCTACAAATATTCAGCTAAATTAAATTAAGATATTAATTAAATTATCGGATAATGATTTGTAATAAACGTCTATCACAAGTTAAATATGGCACACTACATAGACGGTCATGTAATTGATTAATATATATGCCTCTCTTCTCACAATCAACCCATCAACATACTTCGCTTTAGACCATGGATTCTTCATTACTGTACGCGTACCGCCTTGTACTCTTGCTTCTCATAATAAATTGTTTAAAATTTTCAAAACATTAATTATATCGTGCTTGTTTATCTTCCCCACGATATATACATGAATATTCATATGTATGTAGTTATCCAAGTAAGCATTTGTGTCTGACATATTTTTTATTTCCATCTGTTGCCAGAGATGAGTATTAACATCGGGAATGAGAGACGAATGGACTAAACACTCCCAACAAGTGAATAATACATTTGTTTCTGAAAGGGAAGTGGGGAGAGAGATAGGTAGTGCGCCATTTCTGCTTATCTCCAGTCCGTTTTTGGCAGAGAACCCAGAAAGATTGTATGATGTCTTATTCTGTGAGACTACAAACGGAAAAATATACGATTGTACTGTTTAGTGATTTCAGGGGTATATTTTGATCGATACATGCCGAATATATTATTTACTAAAATGTTAATATTTCGAGACGTGTTTTCAAAACAGCGAGAACGTTTTTCCTAAACAGTTTATTATAATTCTTATTAAAATATGTTGCTGAAATATATTCGTAATGCCGACATGGAATTAAGTTGATAATGATTCGAAATTTTTAACGTACATTGTATCAAAAGGAAGCAGGCAACATTATGCCTTATCAACTTCATGCCAAATGTATTTAGCTACTAAGCTGCTATTCAACCAGTGGTACCTTGATAGTACAGAGTGTGCTAGCAGTGTCAGCTAACTCATTTTAATTTGAGATGGTTAAGAATAAAGTGCATTCTAAAATATGCGGAAGTGTTGAAAATTAATTTTACAGGTTACGAATGTAATTTTATCGATACTATTATCACAATGCAATATGATCATTCTTCTGTTTCCCCCAATCAACACCTGTTTACGCTGAAATACATTTCTTTTCAGTTTATGATCCAGCTTATATTATACGATGGGTTCCTTACATCAAAGAAATAATTTTAAAAACTAAACTTCCAATGCCTTAAAAATTGTATTACTTCTGTGAATGATATGTGCTGCAAAATATTACTGCTAATATTATTTACAAACTAACGCTTATTAAACGTGAAACCATGAGAAGTATATTTTGCAAACTTAACATCCGAAAACAGCTGGAAAATCAACGAATTAAGGTCCTCTTATTTTCTTCAGAATAAATAATAATAAAACCATTTCTCGGGTAGGCATTAACATCAAGATGAAATATGCAACAAGAAAATTTACTGAACAACTAGAATGTAAACCTTACGCATTAGCCTTTACTAATCTTAGTTTAAATCGATTGAAACTGTCACGAATAATTGAGAACGTGAGACTCTATGGAAGAAAGTGTGGGGAGCAAGCCTATTTTCGTATTTATTCGGCGTATACGGTAGTCATTTGTCTGCGTGCTTTTCCACCTTCTCTAACTTTACAGCAGATGTTTTAAATATATTCTAAATAGTTCCTGTTGTATTTACCAGACTTTAACAAACACCAGTTTTCAATATTGCTATATTTTAATGTGGCTTGGTACCCAACACGCTGAGTCACGCGGAATATCGGGTAAAAACTTATTAAATATTTCGTGTGTAATACGTGAACTATATCAGTACAGAAGCAAACATTTATTTCCGTTTTCATTATACGTACGTGTACAATATAAAAGTGAATGTAGTTGTGCTAGATAACAAACAAAATATTATGATAAAAAACATATTACCATGTACTGTGTTTCAGAAAATACACGTGAATTCGATGTTGTAGTCATAACTATATGCATCTTACAAATAAGATTCTTATGAAATATGTTTGCTGACGAGGGGCTATAAAAACGTAACCTCGGACAAGCAGGCATAATAATGGTGATAAAAAGTTAGGTTCACACAGCAATGCAATAATTTATATTTACTTTTTAGTAAATACGTTTTAACTATAAGTAGCCCAAAAGTAGTATATCATATATACAATACCTCTCAAAGTCTTTTTTTTAGCCTACATTCCTTGGGAAGATAGACTTGAGGAATCACACTGATGTATGTCTTGGATGTATGTCCCTTCCTAATAACTTTTGTTCCCGAGAACCGAATTTAACCAAACTTGGTGCACAAATAGTACTTAGTTAGGACATCCGACTTTTATAGTTTTCGACTACATAGTGAACTTAATTTCAAAATAGTGTATATTTTAATATTTAAGGCATAATTTCATATGTTGGGAATCATTTAACCAATTTAGACGAACGTTCTTATTTTGTAACTTCATCATATAAATATTTAACTTAGGAAGTTATAATGTTGTTTGCCCGCCATTTTGAAATGTAGCATTACATGAAAATATTATGCCTTTTTATCGTTTCTCGTAAACTACAAAATAGATTACCGCCAAATTTCACATGCAACTAATAATATGGTAGACCATGTTATAGTTCATTTCATACAAGAAGGCCACATTTTGACAGTCAGTGAGTGGCACTTGACGTATTCAAAACAAAAAACGTGCCATTTACAAAATCCTGTATCAGCTGATGCACGGGCGAACAAAAGTTAATATTACATTGGCTATTCTGAGTGCACTGCCGACACACGTTAGACCAGCCGAAAATACGCGATAAGAAGAGTTCCAAGGTTAATTAATAAAATTTATTTTACGTGGTCATAAAACAGCGGTTTTTAGAGTTAGAAACTAAACTTCGTGCTAAAGTAGAAATGTATAGGTGTTCAAAATTAAAGTCACATTAAAACGATCCATATCCAAATGAAACGCATTTCAAAAACTTTTTTCACGTCTTACCACCCCAATCCAACCCGGCTTTCCTTATGTGTTTGATATTAATTCAAAAAGAATACAGAAATATCGCATAATACTGTTGGATTATTTTTTCTAATAATCTTACTGAAAAATATTTCAATTTCCTTTGGTTCTAGCCAGTAATAGAACAACAGTAAACTTTACATAGACGCTACCTCTTGAGAAAAAATGTGGCTCAGAGCACGCGCTGAAATTTTGTGCGCGCCATCTGTGGGGTTATTTTTTAATTACAACAAGCCAGAAGAGAATATCATTCGTTTGCTTTATATAATATATTTACTGACAGATACCAATAGTTTTATTTTTCACGAGTTCTGCATAATTTTTAAAGTAACATATATTTCGTGTACAGCTTTTACGACGACCCTACACACGCCATTCAAACCTCTCGCCGCCTACTGCGGCTACCCAAGTAGTTCACTAATTGCCGCACGAAACAGCACCTCCTGGACGCGCTGACTCGTCGCATCAAAGCTAGTTGATGGCGAATGGATACATAAACGAAAAGTAAGCATTGGCGCGGCGATTTTCAACTGTCAAGAATGCGGCCTTCATATATGGTACAGAGTATTTATTTTTATTGCCTTCTGTACACTGAGATAAAGGCTTTGTCGAATCAAACAGAGATATTTTTTGGCACAACCAAAATGATTGTTTCTATAGGAGCAATTGAATATTTTGTTGTTAAAACCAAATTTTTTTTTGTTTTTCTTATTTGGTTGCCTCAAACTGTACACATACCAGGTTTAAATTAATAATGCACTAATTTTCCACATGGCGGCAATATAAATATTTTAGGTTAATTTGGTACATATTACATACCGTTTTACCAATTTCAACGAAACTTTGTTTCCTGGCAGGTAGTTAATGCTATGGTAGATTATGCTAACATATGCTATTTAAATGGATATTAAACTTATTTTAAACACAGCAGCCATATAAAATTTTTCTTGCCTAATTTGGTATATATACGAGTATCACACTGATCAATTTCGATCATATTTGGTATGCTGAAAGTATCAACTACAAGTATCAAATATGATAATACACTGCCGCTTTTGTCGCCATTAAATAAGTTATAATTATGTGAAAAAGTCAAGGTTTTGTGTAATATTTCGAGAAAAAATCAGCCGATTGTTACCAAATTTGGCAAACAAGAAAAGCTACGGTACTCCATGTAAACTGGTTTGTGTGTAAAGTGAATCAGAGACTATTTTTTTAAATAGTGCCCATATAAACATTTTTTATTACTATTCCATATCTAAGAAACCATGTACCCGAGTTTAATAAAACTTTGAAAGCTGGTAGTAGCCTACATTACTACCATCAAATGCGTTTACACAGCCTATTTTTTCACCATTTTGTAAGATAGCTCCAATTTTTTTCCATTTCTCGGGGAACAATCAGCCTATCCCCACCAAATTCTGGCAAACAAATATTCCTACGGTAGATGTGTTTTAAGTGGTCAGAAACTTATTTAAAAAAATGGCAAAAAAAAATATTTAATTTACACATGGAGGGGGGGGGGCTGCGTTACTTTTATATCAATCTTATAGTAGGGCCAACTTCATCAAATTTGCTCGCACACCTACGTATAGGAGAGTAGGCTCATTAGTTATGTTGGTAGGTTCTGTTTTTTTTTATTTTCAGATTGCTAGTTTTGGTTCACGGCACATTAAAGGGAAGAGTATTATTATTTACCGTAAATTCCTGAAAAGCTTAATTAGTGTTGTTCTAAAACCGTATTGGCTTGCTGAGCTGAGTTTAAAGTATCACCTTTGACGGCAGGTGACTGTTTTCCCCTGCTTATACCCCGTGTAGCGGATGACAAAAATAATAATTAAAACCGCCGGGGCTAGGAAATTGCACAGCTCGTCGGCATCCATTGACGGAGCGAAAACCAATTTCGGGCATATTTAATACCTGACGTCACAGCTATTGCTACCCTCCATGCATAAAGACTCGCTTAGAACTCCCCTCTCCCCTCCCACCCTGCGAGTCACGGCGTTCCCCCGCTGATAACAGACCTGCGTCATTCCCCATCGTGAAGGCGTATGAAGATATTTTTTTTTTATTTCATATATCACGTTGATGTTACCATTCCTCAAGACGTCTTTCCGCATTTGCTAGTGTGTAAATACCCTGCAGTAAACAGTAAATGACCCAAGTTATTTCTTTTTATTGTCTTCTGTGCACTGAGATAAAGGTTTTGTTAAATCAAACAGAGCTTTTTTTTTTGGCACAACCAAAATAATTGTTTGTATAGGAGCAATTGAATGTTTTGTTGTTAAAACCAAATTTTGTTGTTGTTCTTATTTGGTTGCCCCGAACTGTAAGATTTGGTGGCGCATTTTAACATTTGTTTGCTCTACGTACATTAAATTGTTTCGTTTAATATAAAAAATAAGTGGCAGCCCAAAAGTTATTCGAACCTAGATCTTTGACGCTCTAGCCTTTACCCTACCTACCTTAGCTAAGACGGATACTAACGAAATAAGAATAATTTTTAAATATATGCAATTCAAATACTGGATGACGTGCGTAAATAAACATTTATTGTTTTACACCTTTACTTTTTAGGTTTATTGTATAACTTTCTTTGTTAGGACCTTTATACCATTACTAACCATAAATAAATGCATGTAAAATCACTGTTACTATACTAATGACAAAAATTACAAACAAATTCTCCAGCTGTATTTTCGAACCCAGGCAATAAAATGAGTCGTCAAACAAATACAAACAAATATACATAGTGGATTCAACTAAATCCATTGTTGACAGCCAATTTTTTTTCGCCCAACACAGATGTTTGTGGTTTATTCAAACCTGTACTTTGTTAGATGAACCAAATAAATTTTGTTGCTTTTCAAATTTTGTTTTCACAACAAAATGTTTTGTTGGGGCTAATATATATATATGGGCCTATACAAAAAAGTATATTTTTGGCTGTAACAAACCTTTTTCTCACTGTAGCACTGAATTTCAAACACAAACACTGGTTTTCAAACATAAACACTGGGTTTCAACAAAACGATCATTCATGTCGAAAGGATTATCAAAATCGTTGGCGTAGCCACTTAGCACAGAGCACTTAAAAGTAATTTAGCTCATTTGTGTTGGATGACCGGTTGGTTCAATAAACTGTAATGCATATGCATATGACTTGCCGCGAAATTATGCAATCGTAACGACATTATTTACGCTCACCGCGAAATAATTCCCTTTTTCCGGATAAATTTCATTGTAACCAGAGAAATGCACTTGTTACCAACACAGAAAATAATGTCAAGTTTACATTGGGAAAATTCTTTTGTTTCGTGTTAAATTATTGTTCTGAAAGGTGATTATCTGGTTCTCGCTTGCACTGACACAAGCGAATATTTAATGCACTTTTAATGAAAGAGTGTGTAATTATACCTTCGTTGTTGTCTACAGTGCACTAGTATTTCTACCGTTCTTTGTTCCAGATATTCTGCCGCGTTCTGATGTAAAATATGAAATGAACTACTGCACCGTTGTTAACATGGCCTACTAGCAAAACACGTGTCTACTAGCGAAACGTGTGTTAAAAATATAATGAATAATATAAGTTTCAGTGGATTTCGTTATGATGAAAATTTGTTCCTTCAAAATATTTCCAGACGTAAATTTAATAGGCAGTAGTATCGGAAAATATTTGCCCTCGTCGAAATAAACGATAAGGAAAAAACTTCTGACGCTCAATTTACCAGTGCCGGAAGATGCCGCTGGTCGGCAAGTTTTCTCGGGGACATTCCGTTTACCCTCACCTTGCATTCCGGCGCTGCTCCGTACTTATCTCGCTTCGCCCTCATCGACTCTCAAGACCCCTTTGTTAAGAGCCACTTACAACTCTCCACACTCAATCTAACATTCAGTTAACGTTTCATTTTAAGGATAATTTTACACATTCAATTTAAATAAATTCTCATACGGAGTTCTGTATGGAATTTTTATTGATGCTTTACCGTCCAACAAGGCGAAATAGGTTTGTAGAATTAATTGTGTAATGTTATGTTCCCTATACTGGTGAATAACGATCACCTACTCATCCGTCACCGTAGAGGAAGATGTGTCAGCAAAATGATTTGTTTCTTCTCTTTCGAAGAAACTAGCAATCGAGGCACAGTTTACTCCAAACAATTTGTGCCGTAAGTTTTCTTTGCTCTATAATTGCGATGATTTTTTTTTTTTCCATCAGCACGAGGATACTAGCCATACTTCAAATACAATTCTCGAAAAGCTTTGAACACTTACACGTAGAAACCGAGAATATAACATCAAGGGACCAGCTAGAATAGTCGATCTAATTTCTCTTGATTTTACCACCAGGGTTCTTAAAAATTAAGTGGCATCAACGAACGCGAAATAATGAAATCGGTTAGTATTACTTGCAATAAAAAGTGTCATCGGTCAGCATTGTTGAGGACAAGGAAAGCTTCCTGGCAGTTTTAATGAGACATAGTCCGAAAAAGAAGTAAATAAAGAAAATAATTTCACCTTATAGAACAGCCCAACCTCCACTGAAGATCAAAAGTCCGGACCAATCAGAATTCGCGTTCCCATGCGCACCTATCAGATAACAGTTAGCCTCTCATTAGTACTTAAAATTGGCTAATCAGAGACAACTTTGTTAGATATCCCATTAAAAGAGAAGCTTGCCACCCAACGATACACATATTTGTGTTACAAATCAAGTATGTGTATGTTATGTATTTATACTACTGGCCGTTAAAACTGAAACACTTATAAGGACGTGAGCTATCAAAACGGGATTTATTGGGCACGATACCCTTCATACGCATATGACAAAGATTTATCTTACAAATACCATGCATGTTACAACTTTTGATTTTTAAATCCACTTGAGTCTACAGTTGTGAAAGTTTTTTCTCCCCATTGTGTTAATATTAAAAACAACGAAGGGTTTACTGTAATGTTCGCTTAACCACGGAACAATCGTCATAATATAACAAGAGAGCATTTTGTATAGGCCGTTCACTGTAAACTGAACAGTTTTGACAGCCCCGTATAAAATATACTTGTATGAACATAGTGAATTATTCCACCATACGTAAAATTAACATTGCTATTAGACCCGTTGTCTTAATTCTCGCGTCGGCCAAGTGTAACTGTAACAAATATTAAAAGCAAATGTTTTCAAATTTGTTAAGTTCTTGCACTTATGTGCATGAATAAAAACAGGTTAGTGTTCACAAATGTTTACCTAGCACTTTACATTCAACGTTAACATATGGAACTACTTTCCTTATGACGTTACCAACTTTACTGGGCTCCTGTCAAGCACTGTGCCGTTGAAATACCGTGAACGGCCTTACAGAGGATATTAATACAAAGGTATATATAGCCTATTCACGGTTTCTCCGCACTTTTTGAATCAAACCTTTAGAAAAATCACCCCATTTATAACATGTTTAGTTTTTTTCAGTTATGTTATGAATTTTTTTTTTTGGTACTCGTATTAACATAAATAGCATAAAACTGCCTTATTCATGGTTAAATTGAAATTTTAATTATATTTAATTTTTTATTGCAATATTTTATTTGTTATTAATATGAATAGAACAGTGAGTAGAAAATTATGTTGGTAATACCTAGTAAAAAATAGTTCATTTGCAGATTATTATTACACTGAGTATGCACGAGTGCGTAGAGCTGGGCCTTTTGTGTAATATTCAAAACTCTGTTAATCTTTGTCTGCAGGAGCCGGAGGAATATCCTGTAAGTATAACTTTAGCAGCGCTTCAGAAAAGTTGGAAGTAACCGTGAATGGGCTATATGAAGTAGTTATTATTAGCGGACGAGTAAGTAAGTCAAGGGGCTTCCGCGGACGGACTGGGGTATACTCTGTGTACCATGTAAGTTTGGCCAGATTCTGACAGGTCTGCGAAAGTAGCGCCACTGTTTACATCTGACTACGTATCCTTCCGCCATCAGCTGATCGGCCACATGGCAACGATGTTGTTTATTTTCATGCTGTCATTATCAGCCGATCTCCTTGCCAATGTACTGTTCGTGGGACGTTTTAGACAAACTTTGCTACTGAGAAATACGTAGCTGCGATTGTAGTAATAGCAATGTGTAAATAAATCATTAATCAGTAAATTGTTATGTTAAAGGGCAAAAGTATAAATAATTAATTTAAAATTTAGTAACTACAAAAAAAGTACTGCTAAACAAATTTTAAGATATTTTAGACTCACATCTGTCTAACAAAATTAGTAAGTTACAAAAGTAAAAATATAAAACCTTGCAAAAAATTTAGTATTTGCTAACTCTTTTTTATTTGTCCGAGACAGTGAACTTGGGATAACATTTCCGAAACGGTAGCTGTAGCTATTATCACACGTTGGAAATTATAGCTAATATATTCGAGTTGGAAATATGTGACTTGGAATAACGTTAGAATTGCTTAAAAACTATTCACGCATGTCCCACTTTCTTCGGAAACAAGGAAATGGATTTTTGGAGAACAATATGGCGTATAATTTATGTAGACGAACGATTACCTGCCGAGTAGAAATTACTAGTACTAAAATCACTGTACACAAAATATAAGTTACTTTAAAAATTATGCAGATCTCGCGAAAAATAAAATTATTGGTATATCTTCGTAAATTTATATATATCGCACACGAGCACTATTTTTTTCTGGCTGGTAATGCTTCGGAAAAAATGCGATAGATGGCGCGCACAACATGTCTGGAGCGAGGTCTGAGCCGCTTACTTTGCTCAATAGATCGCGTCTTTTATAAGTTGACTGTTCTATTGCTGGCTCAGAACGACACGAATTTGAAATATATTTCATCAAATTATTATAAAAAATAATTCAACAATATTATGCAAATATTTTGTATGCTTTNTCATCGGTCAGCATTGTTGAGGACAAGGAAAGCTTCCTGGCAGTTTTAATGAGACATAGTCCGAAAAAGAAGTAAATAAAGAAAATAATTTCACCTTATAGAACAGCCCAACCTCCACTGAAGATCAAAAGTCCGGACCGATCAGAATTCGCGTTCCCATGCGCACCTATCAGATAACAGTTAGCCTCTCATTGGTACTTAAAATTGGCTAATCAGGGACAACTTTGTTAGACATCGCATTAAAAGTGAAGCTTGCCGCCCAACGATACACATATTTGTGTTACAAATCAAGTATGTGTATGTTATGTATTTATACTACTGGCCGTTAAAACTGAAACACTTATAAGGACGTGAGCTATCAAAACGGGATTTATTGGGCACGATACCCTTCATACGCATATGACAAAGATTTATCTTACAAATACCATGCATGTTACAACTTTTGATTTTTAAATCCACTTGAGTCTACAGTTGTGAAAGTTTTTTCTCCCCATTGTGTTAATATTAAAAACAACGAAGGGTTTACTGTAATGTTCGCTTAACCACGGAACAATCGTCATAATATAACAAGAGAGCATTTTGTATAGGCCGTTCACTGTAAACTGAACAGTTTTGACAGCCCCGTATAAAATATACTTGTATGAACATAGTGAATTATTCCACCATACGTAAAATTAACATTGCTATTAGACCCGTTGTCTTAATTCTCGCGTCGGCCAAGTGTAACTGTAACAAATATTAAAAGCAAATGTTTTCAAATTTGTTAAGTTCTTGCACTTATGTGCATGAATAAAAACAGGTTAGTGTTCACAAATGTTTACCTAGCACTTTACATTCAACGTTAACATATGGAACTACTTTCCTTCTGACGTTACCAACTTTACTGGGCGCCTGTCAAGCACTGTGCCGTTGAAATACCGTGAACGGCCTTATAGAGGATATTAATCCAAAGGTATATATAGCCTATTCACGGTTTCTCCGCACTTTTTGAATCAAACCTTTAGAAAAATCACCCCATTTATAAGATGTTTAGTTTTTTTCAGTTATGTTATGAATTTTTTTTGGTACTCGTATTAACATAAATAGCATAAAACTGCCTTATTCTTGGTTAAATTGAAATTTTAATTATATTTAATTTTTTATTGCAATATTTTATTTGTTATTAATATGAATAGAACAGTGAGTAGAAAATTATGTTGGTAATACCTAGTAAAAAATAGTTCATTTGCAGATTATTATTACACTGAGTATGCACGAGTGCGTAGAGCTGGGCCTTTTGTGTAATATTCAAAACTCTGTTAATCTTTGTCTGCAGGAGCCGGAGGAATATCCTGTAAGTATAACTTTAGCAGCGCTTCAGAAAAGTTGGAAGTAACCGTGAATGGGCTATATGAAGTAGTTATTATTAGCGGACGAGTAAGTAAGTCAAGGGGCTTCCGCGGACGGACTGGGGTATACTCTGTGTACCATGTAAGTTTGGCCAGATTCTGACAGGTCTGCGAAAGTAGCGCCACTGTTTACATCTGACTACGTATCCTTCCGCCATCAGCTGATCGGCCACATGGCAACGATGTTGTTTATTTTCATGCTGTCATTATCAGCCGATCTCCTTGTCAATGTACTATTCGTGGAACGTTTTAGGCAAACTTTGATACTCAGAAATACGTAGCTGCGATTGTAGTAATAGCAATGTGTACATAAATAATTAATCAGTAAATAATTAATTTAAAATTTAGTAACTACAAAAAAAAGTACTGCTAAACAAATTTTAAGATATTTTAGACTGACATCTGTCTAAAAAAATTAGTAGGTTACAAAAGTAAAAATATAAAACCTTGCAAAAAATTTAGTATTTGCTAACTCTTTTTTATTTGTCCGAGACAGTGAACTTGGGATAACATTTCCGAAACGGTAGATGTAGCTATAATCACACGTTGGAAATTATAGCTAATATATTCGAGTTGGAAATATGTGACTTGGAATAACGTTAGAATTGCTTAAAAACTATTCACGCATGTCCCACTTTCTTCGGAAACAAGGAAATGGATTTTTGGAGAACAATATGGCGTATAATTTATGTAGACGAACGATTACCTGCCGAGTAGAAATTACTAGTACTAAAATCACTGTACACAAAATATAAGTTACTTTAAAAATTATGCAGAGCTCGCGAAAAATAAAATTATTGGTATATCCTCGTAAATTTATATATATCGCACACGAGCACTTTTTTTTTTCTGGCTGGTAATGCTTCGGAAAAAATGCGATAGATGGCGCGCACAACATGTCTGGAGCGAGGTCTGAGCCGCTTACTTTGCTCAATAGATCGCGTCTTTTATAAGTTGACTGTTCTATTGCTGGCTCAGAACGACCCGAATTTGAAATATATTTCATCAAATTATTATAAAAAATAATTCAACAATATTATGCAAATATTTTGTATGCTTTTCGAATTAATTTCAAGCACGTTAGGAAAACGAGGTTGGAAAGGGGCGATTAAGACGTGAAAAAATGTTTTGAAATTGCGTTTCATTTGGATACAGATCGTTTTAATGTTCCTTTCATTTTGAACGCCTATACATTTTTACTTTAGCACAAAGTTTAGTTTCTAGCACTTAAGACCGCTGTTTTATGAAAACGTAAAGTTAAAATGTATTAATTAATCTAGGAATTATTTCTTATCGCGTATTTTCGGCTGGTCTAATGTGCGTCGGCAATGCACTCAGAATAGCCAACGTAATATTAACTGTTGTTCGTTCGTGCATCAGGTGATAGAGGATTTTGCAAATGGCACTTTGCTTGTTTCATATACATCAAGTTGCCACTCTCTGACTGTCAGAATCAAGCCAACTTAAATGAAATTAAGTATAGTGTGTGGTGGCGAACGCGTAGCAATTAGCCGGAACTCGATCGCGCGGGCCGTCGCCGTTGTAAACGTCCCGCGATAAATTCAATTCCCTCGCCGGCGAGGGAGGTACCTTGTTGAGCGCATTTGTGCGTTGGGTGGTACTGAGGAGGAGGTGTACCGTGACGAAGCTATTAATCCTGGCCGGGCGCAGCGCGCGGCGGGTTGCGTACATCAAAGGCGCGAGCGGTGCTGGTGGTATCGCGTTTCGCCAGCCCTGGCGAGGAGTTTCAACCGTGCCATTAGACCACGAACAAGGGCAGGGATAGGAAGTGACTGCGGTTGGGGAGGGGGGCCTTCACGGTACGCCAACTACTCTCCTCCCGTGTCCTCAAAGGGAATAATAACAAGCCAGGGCCGACTGTAGTTCACGCGCCGGTACTCCGACTTAACCCGCGCAGGGTCGGCAAGTAGAAAGGAGGTGGGGTGTAGGTACAGTATACTTTTTATAAGAACGAAAACGAAATTTGCTTTCATGGAACTGGCGACCACGTCAAGCCTGCAATGGTGAACTACATTTGGGCCCCGGTTAAGATGGATTAGATATGGATGGCTGTAAATGGGGCCAGTGTACACGCGTTGTATAGGAAATTTTCTAGCCCTTATGCATAATACATAATTTCTTTTTTTTTTTAACAATTTCAGGTTTTTTATCTAATGATTTATGTATATAAAGCCTTTTAAAGTTTTCTTTTGGGACAAGATTAATAAAAATTAGTATTGGATCCGGTTGACAAGCCTGCTTATGAGATGTTGCATAGCAAATTTTTTCCACAACTCTACATTACATGTGTCGTTTTCAAAGACTACAATTTTGGAGTGTTTTTTTTTCGTTGTTAAATACTAAATTCAAATACTATATTTATTATATCACACGACTGACAAAAATTGGTAATTATCTTTAAGCCAGATAATTAATACTGAATAAAGTATCAACGATGACGTCTATACAAATACAAAAATGTAAAAAATTAATTTATCACGTAAAAATATCGCATATTTTCGATCTGTGACTCTCTCCAGGTTTCGTAAAATAATAATTGCAAACTCTATTTGGGGAATGCAAGTAAACTTCCCTTTTTTTTATGACACATTTAATGTTCGATGTGTCCAAAGCAGTAATATATTTTTGACATTCGACTAAGAAAATTCCATGCAACGAAAAAATGCCTTGCTGAAATTGACTTTATAAGCAGGCCTAACATGCAGTGGTATTTAACAGGCATTGCTATACAGTTTTAGATTTATTGTTATTAATTGTCTTAATAACATATGACTAATCATGAACCAAAAATATTTGTTAAAGAAATCCGTGTTACCTTAACTTTTGGCCAAATAAGTTATGCAAATGTATTTGACCACGTGGTTCTTTAACATGTTGCCAAGAGTATTTCGGAATTTTATCTCTACCTCAGAAATAAAATTACTTTATTAATTCTGTCACTTTCGGACATCTGGTTTCTAGTTATAATTAAATAATTCAAGTTTCTTGATTCTTGTAAAAAGTTAATTTCAACAAATTAATTTTTCGTTAAATAACTACTAATACACATAAACCAATCAAAGTTATATAACTTACTGCATCATAAATAATACGTGTAATAACCGAAATAAAGCATAACTTCCAAGACTCGCATATAAGAATTTATAAGCTATTCGTGTTCCGTAGTAATGGATTAGTCTTTTTACAAAAAAAAAATGTTTTTCTTGAAGTACGTTATTTACACAGTAAAAACTTTTGAGTAGAACATATATAGAAGAATAAATATCGTATAAGTAATGTTTGTATTGATAATAGATATCGTACAAATAATGTTTGAATAGAAAATATATATCGTCGATTTTTAACTTAGAAACAGCTGATTTGTTTTTTTATACTCATTAATTGCACACTCACTATTTTTGTTGTAACTCGGTCGATTTTATACTCTCAAATATGTTTAGCTTACTATGGGAATTTGTAGCTAGTTAGAAATTTGTTTTATTGTACGTACATGTTAGTTCACTGATTTTCGTAAACCTTGCAATGTTCCTTTGCTGAATGAGTGAGTGAAGATATTTGGGCTGCTCTTAACATAGAGGTTTTGAGAGCCGCTGAGGGTGTCGTGATGTGAATATAAAACAGCACAGGAATGCAATGGTGGAGAAAACGGAAGATCCCCTAGAAAACCCGCTGACCAGCGCCATCGTCCGGCACGATTACCACATGCAAGATTCCCTGCGGAAGAAATTATTTTATTTATTTAACGTGTATTTTTATGACTTCTAAAATGTAGTTAATAATTAAAATTAATTTCCTTTTTTGTAAAAAGAAGTTACTGATATAACTTATACGCCTACTGTCCTCTAAATGGATGCAAATAGCTTGATGAAGTTCTTAAAGGGTTAAATGGTAGGTGGGTCTTACTGTCTCGTTCACAGCGATATAATTAGATAAACAAATGCAAAACTTGTGGGCAGTTACAAACACACACATGCCTTACCTGGGACTCGAACCCAGAACACCTCGTGCCGTTAGCTGGCGTGCAACTAACTGCATTATAGAGGTTGTAATCAATCTACTGTTTTGGTCGAATGAGTTTACCAACCTGAAATATTTATAGGGACGCCATTAAAAAAACGCGTGTGAGTTTACAACCGCAGCGCTACTTGTGTGCAGAATTTGGTGTAAATAAGTTGACTGGTTCCAGAGGTATAGCATAAAACTTTTATTTTCTCATTTGGCGTCGTCGTACAAAAAGGCCTACAAAAAGCTCTGTTTGGGCATATCTGTTGCTTCCACTTGATGGTGTCAGTGTACAAAGTTTGGGTGAATTTTGTCAAATTGTGTGATAGATATGGTGAACTTATGTAAATAATTTATTTTGTCACGATTTTGAAAAAAATGTATGACCCATTTAAATTATGTAAATTTATATGGCCTACTGTAACGCTATTCGTGTGAAAAATATGGTGGGAATGAGTTGATTGTTTCCAGAGATTTGGCATAAATGTTACATTTTCTCACCTGGCTGTATCTTACAAAAAGGCGACAAAAGTATGATATTTGATGCGTCTAACGGATACTGTTAGCATGTAAAGTTTAAGTTGATTTGATTAAATTAATTAATATATATGAGAAACTTATCCAAATTATTTATAAGGCAGTGATATTGTAAATAATACAAAAATCACCTAAAAACAAACAAGTTTACATAGTCCACTATAGCACTACTTACGTGTTAAATCTGGTGGGAATCGGTTTATTAGTCCCCGAAGTATGGCGTATAAGATCAATTTTCTTATTTGGTGCTATATTCATTGACAGACGAACATGTTGTGTATTGGCACATTCGATGATTGTCATAGATACTGCTAGCATATTAAGTTCGGTTGAAATTGTTTGCGACTTATGGCATGCTAACCTAAAATATTTACATTGCTGTTATTTTGAGAATAAGTGACTACCTCTTTAAGTCATTAAAATTTATATGGACTGCAAAAGTATAACTTGTGTCCTGAATTAGGTGGGTATCAGCTGATTTCTTCCCGAGACAGCAGAAAAAAAGCTTAGTCTTTCATGTGATACTATCTTCCAAAATGGTGGACAGATGAGCTTGTGTATTATATAGTTTGTTGCTTACATACTGCTGTGTCAAGCCTACTTCAAACATGTAAATTTACATGGCCTGCTGTAGTACCACTTGTTTACCAAATTTGGTATGAATTGGTTAATTGTTTCCCAACATAAGACAAAACTTTTTTATTCGTACAGTACTCTCTTACCAAATGATGGCCAAGAGTATACACATTAAATAATTTTATCATTGTAATAGATGCCGCCAGAATACACACTTATGTTGAAATTGGTTTCATGGTTTCGTAAACATAGCATACTGACTTAAAATTTTGATTAAAGCCATCATTTTTTAAATAAAAGCCTGGCGTGCTTAAAACATGTCAGTTTGCATGGCCTACTAAACTACTACTTGACTGCCAAATTTTGTATGAATCTGTTGTTTCCCGAGATATGAAATAGAAACCAAGTTTGTTCGAAGCTGATAGAATGGTATGTTAGCTATAGCAAATAAACCTAAAATATTAATATAGCCGGCATTTTGAAATTATGTTTCTTATCTATTTAAATTTCATACGCCTATTGAAATGGCATACAGGTATTAGTTACATGACAAATTTCGCAGCAATCGGCTGAGTAGTTCCCGAGATATAACCTAAAAACTTTATTTCTTCGTGTAGTGCTGTGTTTCAAAATTATGGAAAATAATAACATTATCACTTTTTAAATTCAGTGTTTTAATGATGCACCGCAAACGTACCAAATTTGGTTTAAATCGGTAAAATGGTTCCCGTGAAATAATATACCACCTAAAATAAATAAGCACTCTTGGTTGAAAACTATAAAAATCGGATGTTGTCCTTACTATTACTGTACCGAGTTTGGTAAAATTCGGTTAATGAGTTCAAATGTTTTAGGTTGTACCCACACACACAGTAGCAGGAAAGTGCTCGCATAAGACTCTCTTTCCTTCGAAAAAAAAGAGGTTAAAAATTGCTTCCTTACCAAAATAACCTAAAGTTACATTTTAAAAATGGGCATGCATAATCACTGTTAAAGAGGGGATCGAACCCAAATCATGTTTGTCAAATCGTCCTAGGTACTTGGGCTGCGGATGTCACCTGCAGTCGACTCCGTTCTTAGTTATTGTGTTCCACATCACAAGTGGTTTAGTTTCGTATGAAATACAACGAATTCAGCCAGAATCATCCAGTTGTGTTTCGAACGAGTGTTGTAACGCAAGAGGCGTAGTGGCGTTTAATTTTTTTCGGGGTGGGGGAATGGGGTTAACATAAGCAGACGCCAAAATCCCAGTCTTTTTGTCAATCTTAGTGGCAGATAATGATGCATAAATTCACACTCCAATGTCTTTGAGTAAAAATCTAAAATATATATATATATTTTAATAAATCACTTCTCAGCCATGCTTTATGTGCCAGCACTATACGCAAAACAAATTTCCGTTATGTTTGGATGAATCTAAAATGCTATACATGTAATTCGTACATGTATTAATTTTTTATATTCATGTGCAGTGTACGATACTCGTTCAAAAAGCAGCAGTTTATTTCATATCATCTTTTAACCTACAAAATATGCTGCGATACTTATCCAAATCACGTTTATTCTAAATATTACTATTATTCTGAGTTTTCAAAGAGAAATGAAATTACTTATAAGTAGCCGAACTGCCTGCCGTTGCCCGGGTAACATTAGTTATTTTAATCATTTCCGAATGTAGGCTTTTCGCCATATTGAATATAACCTCACCTTTAAGCCATAGCATTAGAAAGAAGCAAATCGTGTTGTTTTTTTAAATCACAATATTAGGTGGTAACCGTTACTAAATTAGGTTTTCTGCNTACTCAATTAGGTTTTCTGTCGCAATAGCCTACAACTCCTATTTGGCCCTATTGTAAAATATTATATTCGCAGTACGTTAAGTAATGTATTTCGCAAGAGTACACCTATCTGAATACCTATAAGCGGTAAAATACCCATCAAACTGCAATTTTGTTTAAGCATGATAAAGAAGTATGCTTGAATGGTAAGTGCTACATTATATCTCAGTTTGTAGCAACAGTAGCTTACATTTGTTGGATACCGTATGCATAATATGTTAATTGTATGGGAGAAACTTCCACAGCGTACAAGAAAGCTTATAACGATTTTATAACTTCAGAATCACGAAATATTCCAAACGGTATAATGACCTGAGGAAGAAACAGAAACAATTCATATTGTGCATCGTTGAGGGATGGAGTCGTGAATGAAAAATACACAACCATGTTTGAATGAAAAAAATATTTCGAATCGAAAAATCTTAGCTGAATATTGTGACAATGTAATACTTGATTTGTCCTCGACGCCGCAGTAAAAATGCATGTATGTAGCAAATCAGCACTACCAAACTTTATTTACGAATAACATCTGCTTAAAACTTCGGGATAACGATTCTCCACTTCTCTTAATCATGTATCGCGATATTTATATTTAAATTGGTTATTCTAGCTGATTATCGATTAGTTAAACAACGTTTTAAATCGACCTTAGAAAAATTGTTATCTCAAATCAATGGCCGACATATTTTCAGTAAACATGGTACCGAATTAAAAATAATTTCCAACCCTTAACGTATTGACAAATGTGTGATATTTATATTTGTTGTTTTATTTACATAATAGTGAGAACTGATTTAATAATATGTATTTTTTGACAATTCTACTTTGTTATTTTATCAGTTCAAAGCACAAGGCAGAGTTTATTTACATGTGGCGGAGTGATACAGAGTAGACCAAAACAATAAACTCAGCAATTCTTTTATAAGTGTTTAGTTAACCGTGGAGAGTTCTGCTAAACTATGAGTAATTCACTGCTGCAATATGCAAAAACTATTTTCCACTTATCAAATGAAACACCACATCAAATGAAACAACACATCAAACTACAGCCATAAAAATTAAGGGGTGACAAAATTTGCAGGTACTATAATGTTTGACAGAAATGGAGTTATTTATTCTATGAACCATCAGGAAGGCGAGTGATGTCCCGTGGTAACGACGTCATTGCACGCTGTTCATAGCTAGCGAAAGAACACTATATTTACAAGTGTCGTAAAGACTCATAGTTTCTCACTGTTTTAAAAGTATTCAAGTATTCGTAACTTTTGATATGACACAGGCACTCATTAATACTATGTTAAGAGCATATCCTCTTTAATTTCTCAGTATGTTGCAATCCTAATATGACGTAAAGGACTTGGCGCTGTAATGCTAATAACTTATCAAAACAACATCTGAGTTGCAGAAAATTTAAGGGATGGCTATGTCACAGCTTCTTGTTGCGTAGAAATCCCCATGATTTCTCGATGTTAGTGCCTTACAAATCTTTTATCTAAACAACCTTTAAAAACGACCTGGAATTATTTTGAAATGGTTTATGTTTTGTTTCGTATAATGCTTGCATAATAAAAGGCATCAAAAAGATTTTGATTGAAAATTTTTATGTATCCATAATACTTTCCCTTTCGTGAAAATATTTGTAAAAACTTGTTGCGCTGTGTTGCGTCTCTAATGGAATGGTTTGTCATTTGTTGCTTGTTTTAATGTTTGAATGCGTGTACCCTGCATATAACAGTACTTCTTGTCTTCTTTTTTTCAGCATGCAGAAATTGGAAATAATGGATGTACAGTAGATGTTGTGTTATTTGATGGGATCGCATTTTGACTTTGCATTTTGTTGATATCTGTGTGGTACTTAATTTTTGTTATTGTGTATATTTGTTGATATTTAGTTGTATTATACGTTACAAATTATTTTGTATTTTTTTACTGCTATGTTCCCTTATATTCAGTGGTGATTAAATGAACTTTTGTTTTAATCTGAGCATGCAACATGCAAGTGAAGTTATCTTGTATGTAAAAGCCATATTACTTCTGGAATGTGTGTAATTTGTAGAGGACGTGTATAATTGATAATGTGTACTAGGTTATAATACTTTTAGAATACATTCGTGTTCTTGAGAAAAAATACTTTTAACTTAAGTTTTTCCAGCATGGTTACATCCGTTCAGTTGCCTGTTAAAGTGTCTCTCATAGAAAATATAAATAATTCATTATTTTAAGGCATGCATAATACTTAATTTTAGTTAAAACTTAAATGTTTTACATTATTTTTGTATCCCTCTTGAAATTAATCATATTTGATTTTCTGCGTGTTTTTTGTTGCAACATATTTTCCTGAATGTTTCCGCAGTCCTGAAATCACTTTGTTGCGTGTTTTTTTTTATGTTCGCTGCACTCGTCGACGCTGACGCCATGTTCGCCAACCTTATAGATCGCGCACACCGAAAGAAATACAGACTCACAAATTCTTGTATAGGTGTGTTGGTATCTAGTTCTTCTTGCTTGGCGTGTGAAAGGAAAACAAAGTGTTATCACTCCGAATCTTTGCATGTTTGCGATTCCACAAAGTAGATATGTCAAGTTCGATTTGAAAGACCCCCGTGCAGTAACTACTCACCTTTACTGATCGATTGCACTTATCGATTGCACTGATCATTTGTTTCAGTTAGGCCATGCAATGTTACGTTGGCGCTGANCCACATCAAATGAAACAACACATCAAACTACAGCCATAAAAATTAAGGGGTGACAAAATTTGCAGGTACTATAATGGTTGACAGAAATGGAGTTATTTATTCTATGAACCATCAGGAAGGCGAGTGATGTCCCGTGGTAACGACGTCATTGCACGCTGTTCGTAGCTAGCGAAAGAACACTATATTTACAAGTATTGTAAAGACTCGTAGTTTCTCACTGTTTTAAAAGTATTCAAGTATTCGTAACTTTTGATATGACACAGGCACCCATTAATAGTACGTCAAGAGCATATCCTCTTTAATTTCTCAGTATGTTGCAATCCTAATATGACGTAAAGGACCTGGCGCTGTAATGCTAATAACTTATCAAAACAACATCTGAGTTGCAGAAAATTTAAGGGATGGCTATGTCACAGCTTCTTGTTGCGTAGAAATCCCCATGATTTCTCGATGTTAGTGCCTTACAAATCTTTTATCTAAACAACCTTTAAAAACGACCTGGAATTATTTTGAAATGGTTTATGTTTTGTTTCGTATAATGCTTGCATAATAAAAGGCATCAAAAAGATTTTGATTGAAAATTTTTATGTATCCATAATACTTTCCCTTTCGTGAAAATATTTGTAAAAACTTGTTGCGCTGTGTTGCGTCTCTAATGGAATGGTTTGTCATTTGTTGCTTGTTTTAATGTTTGAATGCGTGTACCCTGCATATAACAGTACTTCTTGTCTTCTTTTTTTCAGCATGCAGAAATTGGAAATAATGGATGTACAGTAGATGTTGTGTTATTTTATGGGATCGCATTTTGACTTTGCATTTTGTTGATATCTGTGTGGTACTTAATTGTTGTTATTGTGTATATTTGTTGATATTTAGTTGTATTATACGTTACAAATTATTTTGTATTTTTTTACTGCTATGTTCCCTTATATTCAGTGGTGATTGAATTAACTTTTGTTTTAATCTGAGCATGCAACATGCAAGTGAAGTTATCTTGTATGTAAAAGCCATATTACTTCTGGAATGTGTGTAATTTGTAGAGGACGTGTATAATTGATAATGTGTACTAGGTTATAATACTTTTAGAATACATTCGTGTTCTTGAGAAAAAATACTTTTAACTTAAGTTTTTCCAGCATGGTTACATCCGTTCAGTTGCCTGTTAAAGTGTCTCTCATAGAAAATATAAATAATTCATTATTTTAAGGCATGCATAATACTTAATTTTAGTTAAAACTTAAATGTTTTACATTATTTTTGTATCCCTCTTGAAATTAATCATATTTGATTTTCTGCGTGTTTTTTGTTGCAACATATTTTCCTGAATGTTTCCGCAGTCCTGAAATCACTTTGTTGCGTGTTTTTTTTTATGTTCGCTGCACTCGTCGACGCTGACGCCATGTTCGCCAACCTTATAGATCGCGCACACCGAAAGAAATACAGACTCACAAATTCTTGTATAGGTGTGTTGGTATCTAGTTCTTCTTGCTTGGCGTGTGAAAGGAAAACAAAGTGTTATCACTCCGAATCTTTGCATGTTTGCGATTCCACAAAGTAGATATGTCAAGTTCGATTTTAAAGACCCCCGTGCAGTAACTACTCACCTGTACTGATCGATTGCACTTATCGATTGCACTGATCATTTGTTTCAGTTAGGCCATGCAATGTTACGTTGGCGCTGANGTACTGATCGATTGCACTTATCGATTGCACTGATCATTTGTTTCAGTTAGGCCATGCAATGTTACGTTGGCGCTGACGAGTACCTACTTTATGTGGTAGTCGTTCCCGCATGTCAAGTAGCACATTGTGTGAGGCTTCAATGGTTACTGACAACACATAAATCATTAGAGTTCGGGGGGTGTTGCAGGGTTAAGTATATCATAAATTAGTGGGTCACTTAAGTTACATGTTATGTAAATATGTTCCAGAATTATAAACGATGATATCATCAGATATAGACTAGCCCTTGTAATGATTTTGCACAAAGAAAAATTACTCAAAATATATTATTTTGAAACGAAAATAAATATTATGCAGTTATGAGGAAACCAAACATTTTTTATATAACCACAAATTTTTCGTAATCAGTTAAAATTAAATTGAAATATTATATTCGTAGCTGAATGCGTTCCCTTTTGTTTTAACGAGTGTTGCTGTCGAGTATTCCGAGATTATCAACTTACTGAGAAGCAGAAATTCTTGTCTGTTGATACTGCTGAGTTACTGCTGACGACCTACTATTAATCGTCATTTATCTCAAAATTTTTCACAAAGTAATCTTACCAGTGTTTCACAACCGGTGACCAATGCGCCCTTTTGGATCCTTTCTTTATCGCGCTTTCACAACTGTAGACTCAAGTAGATTCAAAAATACCTACTTGGGAAAGTTATCACTCTATGATTACAAAACCTNGCTTTCACAACTGTAGACTCAAGTAGATTCAAAAATACCTACTTGGGAAAGTTATCACTCTATGATTACAAAACCTGTCGGAAATGTTATTTGACTGTAGAACCATTAATAATGCTAAAACTCCATGTCGTAATGGTCGGACTGATTACACTTCATTTCACGTACAAACTTCACCATCCATAAATAGCCTAGGACTGCGTAGTGTGAATAGTAGCTACTTTCTAGTGCTTTGCTTTCTGTGTAGTTCTTATCGCACTAGTGCATTGCTTTGTTGTAGAATATCTGGAGTTAGTTTTTGTGAAATGCTACTCCTGGCAGAATTCATCTAGCTGTACGATCAGTTAGACATAACTATAACAGGTAATTTATCTTATACATAAGCAGAACGATGTCTAAATTACGTTAACGCTTAAACGTGAAAAGCGTTTAAATTAAACGTTTATCACCAAGTCAATGTTATTTATGAAAAAAAATCTGTTTTCTCTATTCTTCAAGCGCCAGCATGTTTTTCATTATATATTTTAATTTTGATATACAAGTTTTGAATTATGTTTTTACATAATTTTGACATATCCGGCTTGTAATCGCATAATCCTAAACCAGTAAAAATTTTATAGGGTTTTTAAACATCTAATATGTTGTAATTTTTGCATTTTTACAAATATTTTTTTGAGAAACTATTTGCTAGGATTATTTTTGTAACAGCATAAGTAAACCAGAGCACTCTTTACAAGACGTTATTGTGGAATCTGTCAATATATAGTCAAATTTTAACAAGCCAGTCATTAAAACTTCAAGTTTGTTATAAACACTTAGTTACATAAACAATTTCGAATATTTAATAAAAAAAAATGAATGGTCAAGATACAATAGTTCACTTAAGGCGTTACAAGGAAAACTTTTAGCGTCTAGTTTTGAAAGAATTGCTTGTAAAACGTACAAAATGTTTTTACTCGGTACATATTTCCTATCCGGCACCCAAAGTAGCTTAGTCAGCAAAGCCGCAAAATGAGATTCTGTGAGTCCATACATCACTGTCAGATCCAGTAGGCCGTGGGGCATAGATGATTTATTTTCTCCCGAAGTAAACATAATAAGGTAGTTCATCAAGCCGCTCGCTTGAATTCTCTTGAAAANATAGATGATTTATTTTCTCCCGAAGTAAACATAATAAGGTAGTTCATCAAGCCGCTCGCTTGAATTCTCTTGAAAACGTCGATCGTTGCCTTTGGCTCTCTTGGATCGCCGGGAACCGCGCTCACAAAGTCACTCGTTCGTGTAATAACTTGCGGATTTCGTACACTTAAAATGTTTCCTTCCTCTTTATAGCTTGGCACGAGGACTGTTTCTTATTTCCAGAGAACGCATAAAACCAGTTTATCATAAATGGTTTCATGCATCTCGACGGAAAAAAGTTTCAATCAAATTAACTTACTTTCGGAATAACTACGACGACGGTAGATATGTGCGTCTCGGGTTTTGGAGTTAATAAATTTTTCAGTGATGTATTTTTTNCGGAATAACTACGACGACGGTAGATATGTGCGTCTCGGGTTTTGGAGTTAATAAATTTTTCAGTGATGTATTTTTTACAATAACTTTAAACCATTCGTTTCTCGTTTGAAGAAAATTTGAGAGAACACGTTGACTTGAAATTTTTCTCAAATTGTAAAATTCGTCCTTTTTTTTATGGGAAAAAAACATATTTAAGAAAGAACCACAATGGTTTCAGAAGCTACAGCTTGACCCGAACAAATTGCTTAANCGGAATAACTACGACGACGGTAGATATGTGCGTCTCGGGTTTTGGAGTTAATAAATTTTTCAGTGATGTATTTTTTTACAATAACTTTAAACCATTCGTTTCTCGTTTGAAGAAAATTTGAGAGAACACGTTGACTTGAAATTTTTCTCAAATTGTAAAATTCGTCCTTTTTTGATGGGAAAAAAACATATTTAAGAAAGAACCACAATGGTTTCAGAAGCTACAGCTTGACCCGAACAAATTGCTTAAGACAAAGACTACACATGTTTCTCCTGGTTTACTCTATCACGTAATACGTAGCTCACAAGATTAATATTTATTTGTGCTGTAATTTGTCGTTATTCTCTCTTTAGTTAGCATCCCACTTCATTTTGATTTCTGATTATGATACAATATTTCTCCCGTACGGAAAACAAGTATAAACCAACAATGCAACCACTTTACTCGCACTGTATTGGTACAATTCCGTTTAAATGCACGCGAAATGAAACTCACCCCCTTACAACGTCTAAACGCCAACCGTTTTTTTTTTAACCCCNAACCAAAAATGCAACCACTTTACTCGCACTGTATTGGTACAATTCCGTTTAAATGCACGCGAAATGAAACTCACCCCTTACAACGTCTAAACGCCAACCGTTTTTTTTTTTTAACCCCATTATCAGGTAAAATAGTTTATTTTACTCTTAACAAATCGAGCCGAGTTTGCTGACCATACCGCGTAAAATTTCTTATCGTATGTAAATCGCTATCGTACAATTTAAGCATAGGTAATAATGTGTTAAAAGCCTTGGAAAGCCGGATTAAGATTTCCTTTGTCATGTTAAGAATAGCATTTCAGCTCATAAAGGAGTTTAGTGTGGTTTTTCCTTCTAATTAGGCTGCACGAAAGTATCAGTGGTATCCGACATAAAGAAAAATTATATGGGAAATTTACATAAAGTAAAATATTATTTTCGTAATTTTAGTAAAATGTAGTAGCATAATGCGAATTTATTCACAGCGCCATAACTTAGTACCCAAAACTTAAAAAAAAATTTAATTTTTCATTAAGTCTATTTATTAATAGGTTGACGGGTGTAGGTGTTCATTAGAATTGTTTTTTTTTTTCACGAAGTTCGTGAAACTGGTGTAACGCAAATTTGCTTCTTTCCTCCTGAAGCGTTTCATGGCCACAGTAAACACACAAAAAAGCCGAATAAAAGTGGTGATTTTATTCTCGCTTATTCTGAGTCCAGGCAGTTTTATCGGGGGAAAAAAGGGGGTGCTTTAAATATAGTATTGCTGATTTCATTTTCGTTGTATTTTTTTCTATGATTGTCGTGTGTATCCACCCCATATTACACGCGTCTTATATATTCATCAACTACTGTCGGCAGAACGTGAGCTCGTATTTTCAATGGGGGTAGAAGAGTAGGAAAAGTTAGTATGTCCAAAACTGAACTGAACCGCTTTTATAACTCGTATCTTTATGACACCTCTTACACTCCATTTCCTAAATTCCCTGCACAACAGCGCGCAATTTCAGATTTTACGAATACAGTTTTCAAAATTACTGCGTCGATTATGCACGCTCTAAAAATGTGCTGATAGGAGTTCCCTACCCGAATGACTGTCGTAAACTGCACGACACGGGTTTGAAACGTCCTGTGAGAGTCACAATTTACGACCTTCCGCTGTATTCGTAAAAGGCAATGGGGAAACAGGGCATATTTATCTTTCATCAGTTCTCTACGTCATCCTTTTAGTTCTGAAGACCTACGAACTTTGAATTCGCAAGTGGAGTCTCGTTACAGAAAATTGCAGGTCAGCATTTGTGACGTTAGTAATCTAGTTTCATTACTTCTTGTTACTTAAACTAAAGAGTTATTCTGAACTTTATGTGAAAAATAGAAATATGTTACACAGTTTTTAGGGGGTCAACAAGTAGATAATTCTACGCAAATGTAGATTGACGATATATAATTCCGACGTTACATTACGTCTAAGTCTGTGTTGAAACGTCTAAAGGATAGGCAACACTAAAAACGTTAACAAACAAAATTGCAAAGGCAAAAACGGAAGTTCACATCTATGCCAGAATCACATAGTTCCGACCAACACGAGACGATACGTCCTAAACGGCAATCAAAACCGAACAACTATTTAAATACATCCGTGTCTGACCTCAGAACGACTAAAATTGCCACACGACTAACAGTTTCGGATTGCAAATGAGTTATATATTTGTCGTGTCGTGCAGTACGACAAACAGGGTGCACCGCGTTTTAAAACTAAATAGTTCGAGTAACTTTCCCTACAGTGGACAATTTTTATCTTACAAGGGAATAGTTATTTGTCACCTACAGTATTAAATCCGTAAAATTAACATTTATACCTTGTCGTGCTTATACATAATGTCTTCACACTTTGTCAGCATCATGTGTTACAGATTTTATTTCTGTCCACCGCCTTTGAATCTATTTCATTATATAACCCGCTTTGTAAATGATGCCTAAAAACCCTAACGTTCGTGTAAATTGCCGTGCAGTAAATTTACGCCGTCACATTGAAAACGTTTCAGTAGCGTCGTTGCTTGCTGGCGTTTTAGGCTTGTCGTGTGTAGCTCGTGGGAACGATGTGGCTCTAGCACAATCTGTCAACGCGCGAGTGAGGAATCTTAAGGCTGCCGCTTAGTGAGGGGTGTGTGAGCGCGTGCGAGGCAAAAGTCGACGAAGCGCTACGGGCGACGCCGACCGGCACATGTCAAGCAATATCGCCTCTACGCGCAAGGTTGTGAACTCGTGTGCAGTGTTCCCGTCCTTCCACTGGAGCTATGGGACTTCACACAGTGACCGTGTTTTTTTACTGGACGCAACACTGTAGCAAATGCCTATGCACTCCTCTATCGTAGTTTCGCATGAATCCGGTACATATATTTTAAGAAACAGCAGTCTAAGGAAGCAGTTTTCAGCGATGTTGGAGGACATTAAAGTAATGTTTCCAGTGCGCATGATGTCTGGAAAGTACGATACACGGCTAGTCTGAAGTGCGTTTTCTTTTCGTAGATATGCTTTTTTGACGCACGTTTACTGTCTTCCTTAATAAAAAAAACGGAATTTCAATCACAACAAACACAGTTCAAGCTCCAGGCAGGCAAGCAGCCGCCTTAAACGTTCATTGAAATTGCAGACATACATTGTACCTATGATGAGATTGTGGATAACCATAGATAAAGCCTTTCAGCGGTAAGTTAAGCACTTTTGAAATCAACTTTTGAAAAAATTAATAACTGCCCATGTATACTGCAGTACACATTGGTAAGTTATCAATATCCCAGTTACGTAGGAAAAGTAAAACTAGTTATAAGAATTGATGTTGCATTGAGAGTATAATATATAAATTTATGGGTACTGAAGCAAGAGGTNAAGTAAAACTAGTTATAAGAATTGATGTTGCATTGAGAGTATAATATATAAATTTATGGGTACTGAAGCAAGAGGTGTTTTGTTTATTACATATAGAAGCACGAATTTTTATATTATTAAAACATTTATTTTCCTGAAATATCTACGATTTCACTTGGACTGCGTATGAATAAAGTGAAACGGTGGCAATGCTAATCTAACAAAATGATAAGAAAAATAAGTTTTCAACTGGGCTTTCAAAAATGTTCAGTTACTCGTGAACAACCTATGCCAGAATGTGTTTTAAAACAGGCGCCATCCTGGCCATCGCTGTACACAGACAGTTACGCGATACTCAATGTGCAGGTGACAAACGGGCTTACGACGCAACGTCAAAACATTCTCTCAGGTTCGATGAGAAACTTTTTGAACGCATCGCCAAGACGACATCGTCCAACACAAGTGCAGTTGCTCTCACAACTCGCCTCGTACACTTCGCGGCTGCTAGCGATGCCTGCAGCTGGTTTCCAAGCAGTTTGAACTCGCTCGCTGATAAGCACGGCTTACTGTAGGCCAGTATTTCCCAAAGTATGGGTCGCGACCCACTGGTGGGTCGCAGACTAAAATTTGCTGGGCCCCGAAAAAATATAATTTCATACATAAACATATGCATGAGTTATAAATGTTATAATTTAGAACCTAAACACACGCAATGCAACTGTCAATCAGACGTAAAATACTACGCAAAGTACGCAGTGAATGCGACCCCCCCCCACCCCCCACCGACGGTACTCGTGGCCAAAATGATTTTTAAACTAAATTAGTAATATAACACATTGTGTAATACTGTTTTATTAGGTATCTTTTTCATTAAAATGGTTCTTTAATTGTTCAACTTTTTAAACTATTTTATTAATCCTACATCCCACTACCCTTCACTTCCTTACGCTGCGTAAGAAATACAATGTGAACGTGATGGAACAGCGAAATGGTACGTTTCTCGCATAAGGCATTACAGTGGGTCCTGAACTTTGGCTTCTTTTTTTTTTAAATGGGTCGCGGTTTATAGAACTTTGGGAATCACTGCTGTAGGCTATTGAGGTTTCTTTCGTGAGGCAAGGTGTCTCGATGTTCACGCGTGTGACACAGAGCAGTTGAGAAATCAGAAGTACAGTATCGAGCCACCCTCGGTCCCGTGAATCGCGTACCAGGGAATCATAACGATGCCAGCAATACGCGACTCGCCATTCGTGAGGCGACCGAAGTAGCGAGTGGATCTGGTTGTATTTGTGTCTTTGGAGCACGAAGTTTAGAAACACTAGGCCGAGTCTAAACGTCGTCCTTACAACTGACGACCGTCAACTATCATGTATAATGATAATGTTCAAAGTTAACAGCAGAATGACAAAGTAAAGTTATAATAAAGGGAAATAAATTTAAAATTATATATAGTAAATTATAAAAATAAGTCAGGACACTCTTATTATGTATTGATTCGTTTTACACTGAGTACTACAGCAATAACATGAAGCTGTTAGTTTTTTTTGGGGAGCGATTAAAAACTTTAAGTAAAATTTAAAAAATTAAACCATTATACCATTATAAGAAAATGTTAATGGTATGAAATTAGTTTAATAGGTACAGCTCATGCAAGAATTTATTTTACAATTACTTACAGTATACAATATTTTTTTTGGCTTATCTATTTTTTACCAGATTTATTTCCTACGATTGCGAAAAGTCTTTGTTGAACAGAAATTAAGATTATTTTTTTTTTTTTTTGGACGGCCAAATAAACTAGCAGGCGCTTCCAGATACGTGAGGTGCAACCGTGAGCCACCATCACTGACACCAGGCTGGAGGACCTTATATGTAAGATCACAAGTGACGATCGCTCGACAAGGCAACTAGCACATCATGACTGGAACGACGGCCGACGACTTGGACCGCGCTAAACACAACATTTTTAAGGACGATAATGAAATTTCGTCTCACGATAATACACGAAATCGTGAAGGGGCGATAAAAAATGTTCTCTCGACACTTACCCAAGGCGTTACGGGAGGCTTGTTACCGCACAACGGAATAAATACTGCAGTTCTCTAAAAAGGAGAGGGTCAATTTACGTGACGTAATTTTCAGGAAGAAAGCGGAAAGTTCGCGTGAGAACCAAGAAGAACAGCAATAGCAAAAGAAGATTCCTCAAAATGGTGGTTCGACGGTAAACCCCGTTACTCGTGGCCACAACTACGATCTAAATTACAAGTGCAGTTTGGCATTTACACGAAGCTGCGAAAATAATTTGACTATCATTTACTGGGAATTTGACAGTACGTTATAATTACGTTCACAAAGGTAAATATTACACTATAGCATAGGATTTCAACAAACAAGACTACGTTTTACAACGCAATGCATTTGCTGCCATCTAGCCTAGTGAAACAGAGTACAAGAACAGCAGAGGTTAAAGAATCAAACCCATTTTGAAAACCTCTAGTTTACAGCACAAATTTGTTATTTTCTATAAAAAAAGAAAACATTTATGAATTATTTTTGTGAAACACTAAATCATACAGTTTATGAGTTATGACAAAATAAATGTTTGATATTCTTTCTTTTTTACAATATTCTCGTTGAAGTTTGAGTACCAAATTATTTCTAGCAGATAATTAACAGAAGAAAAGTTTGTTAATTGACAACGAGGCTGCCAAAAAAAGCCAACTTTACCCGAATAAGAGCAAAGTAGCAAAAATGACGAAATAAGAATGTGTTAAACACTAATGGTGCCACAAATGGCAGAGTGCGTTCTTAACATAACCTCAAAAAGATTTTAAAAATTTAAGCCCGGGAATTGTAACGTCGACCAGAACAGATGGTACACATGAAAACTCTTCATACCGTAGAATATTTGGAATGTTATAGTCAAAGGAAGGCTACGCGTGTGTAAAGGGGAAATGTCATGACTCTGTCTTGACTCACAAAGTAATATGAATATCTTCTCGAACTAGACATAATTCGTTCGTTAAAATTTCTGCAGGCCTATAAGTAAAATAACTTAAATTTATATTAGCTGTGAGCAGAAACACGTTTAAGTCGCAGTCGTCCACATCCGCCGCGCCGGAACGTGAAGAAGTTCTGTGTCCCGTGTCGCAGCAGTCGTAGACTTGTAAACAAACTTACAAACAATATTCCGGGAGCGAAATATCCTCATGTAGAAAGTGACCGTTGTCTGCCCTGGCAGGAACTGCAGTCCACCATAATGCGCTTGGCATCGGCGTGGCGTCACGCATGTGGGATAAAAAAAAGCGCCCATAAAAGCAGTGGTTTGAATGCGACTATCGACAGACAATTCCTGTTGAAATCTCGGCCTGAATTTTCTTGAGCAACCTCATTCGTGCTTCACTTTTCCTGCACTGTATGAACCTCGGCGCGTGCCGGTTGTGTTCTCGAGCACGCGCCATCTGTTCAGTCTGAAGATTTCTAATGTTTTGTTTGCATCATCGCGCGTATAGCCAGTGTGACGGATCTCCCGCCCTCTTCGAATAGTACATTTGCTAACACCTTCCCAACACAGTTGATGTCTGTGGAACTGTAGGGGAGGTCTAAACTGATGATTTNGCCGCCACTTGCGGCCAAAATTATTTTTAAACTAAATTAGTAATATAACACATTGTGTGATGCTGTTTTATTAGGTATCTTTTTCATTAAAATTGTTTTTTAATTCTTCAACTTTTTAAACTATTTTATTAATCCTACTAACTTCACTTCCTTACGCTACATAAGAAATACAATGTGAACATGATGGAACAGTGAAACGGTACGTTTCTCGCATAAGGCATTAAAGTGGGTCCTGAACTTTGGCTTTTTTTTTTAATGGGTGGCGGTTTATAGAACTTTGGGAATCACTGCTGTAGGCTATTGAGGTTGCTTTCGTGAGGCAAGGTGTCTCGATGTTCACGCGTGTGACACAGAGCAGTTGAGAAATCAGAAGTACAGTATCGAGCCACCCTCGGTCCCGTGAATCGCGTACCAGGGAATCATAACGATGCCAGCAATACGCGACTCGCCATTCGTGAGGCGGCCAAAGTAGCGAGTGGATCTGGTTGTGTTTGTGTCTTTAGAGCACACAGTTTAGAAACACTAGGGCGAGTCTAAATGTCGTCCTTACAACTGACGACCGTCAACTATCATTTATAATGATAATGTTCAAAGTTAACAGCAGAATGACAAAGTAAAGTTATAACAAAGGGAAATAAATTTAAAATTATATATAGTAAATTATACAAATAAGTCAGGACACTCTTATTATGTATTGATTCGTTTTACACTGAGTACTACAGCAATAACATGAAGCTGTTAGTTTTTTTTGGGGAGCGATTAAAAACTTTAAGTAAAATTAAAAAAATTATACCATTATAAGAAAATGTTAATGGTATGAAATTAGTTTAATAGGTACAGCTCATGCAAGAATTTATTTTACAATTACTTACAGTATACAATATTTTTTTTGGCTTATCTATTTTTTACCAGATTTATTTCCTACGATTGCGAAAAGTCTTTGTTGAACAGAAATTAAGATTATCTTTTTTTTTTTTTGGACGGCCAAATAAACTAGCAGGCGCTTCCAGATACATGAGGTGCGACCTTGAGCCAGCATCACTGATATCAGGCTGGAACGACGGCCGACGACTTGGACCGCACTAAACACAACATTTTTAAGGACGATAATGAAATTTCGTCTCACGATAATACACGAAATCGTGAAGGGGCAATAAAAAATGTTCTCTCGACACTTACCCAAGGCGTTACGGGAGGCTTGTTACCGCACAACGGAATAAATACTGCAGTTCTCTAAAAAGGAGAGGGTCAATTTACGTGACGTAATTTTCAGGAAGAAAGCGGAAAGTTCGCGTGAGAACCAAGAAGAACAGCAATAGCAAAAGAAGATTCCTCAAAGTGGTGGTTCGACGGTAAACCCCGTTACTCGTGGCCACAACTACGATCTAAATTACAAGTGCAGTTTGGCATTTACGCGAAGCTGCGAAAATAATTTGACTATCATTTACTGGGAATTTGACAGTACGTTATAATTACGTTCACAAAGGTAAATATTACACTATAGCATAGGATTTCAACAAACAAGACTACGTTTGTACAACGCAGAACAATGCATGTGCTGCCATCTAGCCTAGTGAAACAGAGTACAAGAACAGCAGAGGCTGCAAAGCGTTGGTAATTTAAAGAATCAAACACATTTTGAAAACCTCTAGTTTACAGCACAAATTTGTTGTTATTTTCTATAAAAAAAAAAAAAAACATTAATGAATTATTTCTGTAAAACACTCAATCATACAGTTTATGAGTTATGGCAAAATAAATGTTTGATATTCTTTCTTTTTTACAATATTTTCGTTGAAGTTTGAGTACCAAATTATTGCTAGCAGATAATTAACAGAAGAAAAGTTTGTTAATTGACAACGAGGTTGCAAAAAAAAAGCCAACTTTACCCGAATAAGAGCAAAGTAGCAAAAATGACGAAATAAGAATGTGTTAAACACTAATGGTGCCACAAACGGCAGAGTGCGTTCTTAACATAACCTCAAAAAGATTTTAAAAATTTAAGCCCGGGAATTGTAACGTCGACCAGAACAGATGGTACACATGAAAACTCTTCATACCGTAGAATATTTGGAATGTTATAGTCAGGGGAAGGCTACGCTTATGTAAAGGGAATATGTCATGACTCTGTCTTGACTCACAAAGTAATATGAATATCTTCCCGAACTAGACATAATTCGTTCGTTAAAATTTGTGCAGGCCTATAAGTAAAATAACTTAAATTTATATTAGCTGTGAGCAGAAACACGTTTAAGTCGCAGTCGTCCACATCCGCCTCGCCGGAACGTGAAGAAGTTCCGTGTCCCGTGTCGCAGCAGTCGTAGACTTGTAAACAAACTTACAAACAATATTCCGGGAGCGAAATATCCTCATCTAGAAAGTGACCGTTGTCTGCCCTGGCAGGAACTGCAGTCCACCATAATGCGCTTGGCATCAGCGTGGCGTCACGCATGTGGGATAAAAAAAACGCCCATAAAAGCAGTGGTTTGAATGCGACTATCGACAGACAATTCCTGTTGAAATCTCGGCCGGCATTTTCTTGAGCAACATCATTCGTGCTTCACTTTTCCTGCACTGTATGAACCTCGGCGCGTGCCGGTTGTGTTCTCGAGCACGCGCCATCTGTTCAGTCTGAAGATTTTTTAATGTTTTGTTTGCATCGTCGCGTGTTATAGCCAGTGTGACGGATCTCCCGCCCTCTTCGGATAGTACATTTGCTAACACCTTCCCAACACAGTTGATGTCTGTGGAACTGTAGGGGAGGTCTAAACTGATGATTTNGATAGTACATTTGCTAACACCTTCCCAACACAGTTGATGTCTGTGGAACTGTAGGGGAGGTCTAAACTGATGATTTCTCAGAATTCACACTTCACTTTTTTGTTTCTTTGTTTATCGCCTTAAAGTATTGGTGCACCAACATCCGCGGACTGAACTGAACTACATTTTGAGTGGTGCATATCTGGTGAAAATATTAAGACGAGTTAAAAGTGAATCTCCCATGTTCACGACTACACGACTACCAGTTCTGTTCGCCTGTGTACTCGCATTTTCAAACTTCCTATTGGTTCACACGACGTCGGACACGCTCGCCCCACTGTACAGCGTTCATTACTGGCCGACTGTCTGCCAATACAATGCCGAGTTGAAAGTGCCCCAGTAATATGTTATTTCCTGCGTAGAATAATAGACCATACATCCTGTTCCGAGTAATTTAACTTGGAGTGTTGCTGACGCAAGATATTGCGCTGTAGATAATATTATGGGAACTGCTGGGGAGGAAAATATTTCCTTGACCGTGTCATCAAAAACTACGGGCGTCGTAATTTTACGGCAAACTTCATCCAACTCAGTTAAATTCAGACGACATAACGTTACGTCGGCGCCACTCAAAGTTTTAATGTCACAATCCCTTAAAGTGGTTTTTTGTTTGGAAATTCGTAGTCTCAAATTATTCACACTTTACTTGACAATTCACTTTTATGTGCTGAAGATCTGCGTTGCTTGCCATATGAGAGCCCACAGTGCCAAACTGAGAGTGTTAGATTCCTCATTTGTTCCGCCGGCTCCAAGTTCATAAATAAAAATACCTTCCACTTTTTAACAACGGAGTTCAGAATAACTCTGAATGCGAATGTCGATAGCAGGTGAGAAATGTTGTACAAGACATTTCTGTAGTGATATGGAACCAGGTGTCCTACCAAGACGAAATTTTTGATAGAAGAATTATTCGGGAAGGGTCCCTGATAATACTGAATAATTATTAACAGGTAAAAGTTAATATGCCTGTGTATGCAATCTATAAAAAGTGCCACGCAATTGGCACCAACACATTAACCGATGGCCGTAGTAATTTAGACGTCAATTTATAATAAACTAGCGAACCGGCCTAGCTTCGCCCGGTAACAATTTAACGACTTGATTATAAACGGTTCGACATTTCTCTACTACCCTTACATTAAGTATAAATGAATTATACACGAAACCCTTCCTCAATAAATTTTCTAAAGGATGGTGGAAACCGCATCAAAATCCATCAAGTAGTTTAGAAGTACTAAGCGAATACACAGACAGACGCGGATAAGTGACTTTCTTTTATACTACTTAGAGACTAGAGACTAGAGATGTATGGATATTCTGTTAGAAGAATAACTTACTGTGGTGCGCGAATTCAACGCTTACAGGCACGACTAGCAAGTTTAAGTAAATGAAACGATGCGTTAGTAACATCGTGGAAACGGCGAGGCAGGAATCCTTTCGTGAGAATTTCGAGAAAGTGTAAACTAGAACAACTTTATTGAAGTCGTAGTTATCTGAACCTCCGAACGTTTGTAAAATTCTTACGCGAGAAAATAACTGGGGTTTTTAACAGTGTGCATTGTGTGCGATGTGCCAAGTCTAAGATTATGTAACTTTTTTCTCGGTGCCGGTAAAAGGCGGGTTAACCTTTCCTAGGTGGCAACTGTTTCAAACATTATGAGGTGCCTTTTTATTACGATGTTGCTGCTTTCTCTGTCATCTTAACCAAGAGGATGATTGTAATTTTGTAACACCAGATAGGCCTAGCTGTTTTACTGTATGATCGTGATAGTGAATAATCATTTCTGAAGATTCAAATGTTTTGATAAATGTTACGCTAAATGCTTGAAAGGATGACTCTTACAGCTATGAGCCGTACTTCTATCGCTGTGTCACAGGACCCGCAAGACTGNGCTAAATGCTTGAAAGGATGACTCTTACAGCTATGAGCCGTACTTCTATCGCTGTGTCACAGGACCCGCAAGACTGCGATGTCGTAACCTCCATTAGCTTACTATAAGGTGATGACAATCCTCTGTGCTGTTCATCAGCTCGGTAGTCCTTGTGCCTTACTCCTAGCTTTCCGTCTTATGACCGTTATCTTGCCACTGCAGAAAGTTCTTTTGTTGTCCTGCGTTACGCCTGTTTCCTCTTCTATCTTTTGTCTTGGTGTTTCATTTATGTTATTCATTTTATTTACAGCTTCATTTGACATATCTTCTTGTCCGCCAGTTCCCAAAAAGCGTACAATATTTCTTCTTTATCGATGACAATATTTCTTCTTTATCGATGCAGCAAAAATTTGTATCTACTATTTTGGTGCTATTTTCTACTTTACGGCCCATCTTATTTGCATTTTCGTTTAGTTTATTTTCTTCACTATTTTGTCTACACTATGTGTTTAATCCAATACAATTGTATTCACAGTGAGTACTCTCCTCCTTACCACTTTTTTTTTTCATTCTCTACATTCCTTTTCACAACGTTTATTTGGTTCGCAAATATTTCTTCCATGATCCTAATTTGTTCATTGAGCCTTCACTTTGTCCATGCGTGGATCCCGCACGTTCACTAGATGGCGTTGTTCCAAACTGGCTGAAAACCGAATTTACTATCAGAACTATGACTTTATCGCTGTATCAGTACCTCATCTCACTTCCAACAAGAGTGTTAAAAGAACGAGCATAAAGGTGTTCCTCTTTTTCATAAATAATTAAAATGGGTTTATATTTTTTTCAAAATCATTTGTTTTATTTAATATACAAAATGAAAGTGACATGAACACACTAAATAAAGTTGCGTAACATGGTAGTCTCTAAAATATTAGACATACAGGTTCTGCACAAATAAACAATTTGTTCATGCACTTGAGCTATACGTAATCAGATCTTCCTTAAATATTCATGCCTTCGCACTATACTGTGGGTCAAAAGCAGTCTCGAGTGTTGATTGACCACATCTTGAATATCTCGTACACTTGTAACGCACTTATAAACGGCATACTCAGTCTGCGTACTTACCAACACGCACAGGTACCTGCGTACTTACCAACACGCACAGGTACCTGCGTACTTACCAACACGCACAGGTACCTGCGTACTTACCAACACGCACAGGTACCTGCGTACTTACCAACACGCACAGGTACCTGCGTACTTACCAACACGCACAGGTAATCTAGGACCCAGCGCCGTTCAAATATGGGAACTGATTCACAACGTGTGCACGAACTGTACACGGGACCAAAGAACAGGGTTGCTTACAGCATCGCCTTGGATATGCTTCCAAGTATTCTAACACAAATGTGGATGTCTCGATGTTTCGCGTCTGTAGATGCTATCTTCGCGCAGTGCGTTGAGTAATCCAGTTCTCGTCATTGCGCAAGTCAGCNGCTAAATGCTTGAAAGGATGACTCTTACAGCTATGAGCCGTACTTCTATCGCTGTGTCACAGGACCCGCAAGACTGTGATGTCGTAACCTCCATTAGCTTACTATAAGGTGATGACAATCCTCTGTGCTGTTCATCAGCTCGGTAGTCCTTGTGCCTTACTCCTAGCTTTCCGTCTTATGACCGTTATCAGTTCTTTTGTTGTCCTTCTGCGTTACGCCTGTTTCCTCTTCTATCTTTTGTCTTAGTGTTTCATTTATGTTATTCATTTTATTTACAGCTTCATTTGACATATCTTCTTGTCCGCCAGTTCCCAAAAAGCGTACAATATTTCTTCTTTATCGATGACAATATTTCTTCTTTATCGATGCAGCAAAAATTTGTATCTACTATTTTGGTGCTATTTTCTACTTTACGGCCCATCTTATTTGCATTTTCGTTTAGTTTATTTTCTTCACTATTTTGTCTACACTATGTGTTTAATCCAATACAATTGTATTCACAGTGAGTACTCTCCTCCTTACCACTTTTTTTTTTCATTCTCTACATTCCTTTTCACAACGTTTATTTGGTTCGCAAATATTTCTTCCATGATCCTAATTTGTTCATTGAGCCTTCACTTTTTCCATGCGTGGATCCCACACGTTCACTAGATGCCGTTGTTCCAAACTGGCTGAAAACCGAATTTACTATCAGAACTATGACTTTATCGCTGTATCAGTACCTCATCTCACTTCCAACAAGAGTGTTAAAAGAACGAGCATAAAGGTGTTCCTCTTTTTCATAAATAATTTAAATGGGTTTATATTTTTTTCAAAATCATTTGTTTTATTTAATATACAAAATGAAAGTGACATGAACACACTAAATAAAGTTGCGTAACATGGAAGTCTCTAAAATATTAGACATACAGGTTCTGCACAAATAAACAATTTGTTCATACACTTGAGCTATACGTAATCAGATCTTCCTTAAATATTCATGCCTTCGCACTATACTGTGGGTCAAAAGCAGTCTCGAGTGTTGATTGACCACATCTTGAATATCTCGTACACTTTTCTGTGTCTGCGTACTTACCAACACGCACAGGTAATCTAGGACCCAGCGCCGTTCAAATATGGGAACTGATTCACAACGTGTGCACGAACTGTACACGGGACCAAAGAACAGGGTTGCTTACAGCATCGCCTTGGATATGCTTCCAAGTACTCTAACACAAATGTGGATGTCTGGATGTTTCGCGTCTGTAGATGCTATCTTCGCGCAGTGCGTTGAGTAATCCAGTTCTCGTCATTGCGCAAGTCAGCNCGATGTTTCGCGTCTGTAGATGCTATCTTCGCGCAGTGCGTTGAGTAATCCAGTTCTCGTCATTGCGCAAGTCAGCCGTGCTTCGATCTTAAAATTACATTCCAATAAAACTGAGAAGAAATCAACTTCCCCACAGATGATAAGAGCAACAGTGGCCGTGTGTAGTGGACTGAAATAGTGTTATATTCCGCTTAGTACCACAGCTACGTTGATGTGAAGGCAAACACAGGTTTCTTCAATTTAGTTCAAGGGTATGGTCGGAAGAATAATCTTGTAATTTATTTACGATCTGGTGTAGCGGAGTGATAAAGTAACGTGGAATAAAATGTATCATCACCATAAATCTAATGGCAAAATCACCAATTCTCACTCTAATGAATTAAAAATTAAAATAAACGAATTTCAATTTCCACTAATCTAAAAACTGTACATTTTGTGGCATATAAAGACACACCAGTAGAATGATAATGTATGTTTTGGAACATCGGGATCCGGAATCGGAGCGTCGGAGCTGTTCGTGCTCCATTCCGGTTCCCCGGCGGTCATCTTGTCCGCCAAATTGAATGTCGGTGACCTTGACATTTGGCCTAGACCCCGGTGGTTTTTGACCTTTAAAATTATTAAAAATTACAAAAAATGTGTTATTAAAATTATTCAAAAATATTGTTATTAAAATTTTATTATTAAAATTATTAAAAAATATTGTTATTAAAATTTTATTATTAAAATAGTTAAAATTTATTTAAGAAAACTACGTTTCCTAAGGTCCCTCCCCCCCTCAATCCAAACGTCCAGCAGACGACTGACCCCCACCACTCCACCTTCTAATATATTTAATAGCCCAATTGCCACACCCCACCACCAATTACTCACGTTAGATAGAACGCCCCTCTTAGCACTCATCAAAAGTCCGCTCGCCACTTTGCTCATTCTGTCGTATGCAGCCATCTTGGTGGTTTTTCGTTGTCATTTGTTTATATTTTTAACACCTAGGTGGTGCTATTTTCTCGATTTCGTCACCAGGCGTGCTGTCTATTTAGCCACTAGGCGGCAGACATATTTGTTTATGTTTTTTAAAGTATAGGTGGTGCTGTTGGGGCCCTCCATATTGAATTCTATTTGCAACACCTAGGTGGCGTTAATTTCTTGATTTAGCTGACCGCACTCATATTTATAGACATAGGAAAATCTGTAATTTTTCATACCTTTTTAAAATATATATTTTTCCAATCAGCAGTATACCTACATGCGTAATTTATTAAATTGATAAATTTTTGTATTAAAAACTTTAAGACCTATTATAAAAAATATAATTTTACATTTTAATGCTAATTAAAGTATCATTTCACATGATATAATTATTTGTTCCTTAAATTAATGTTGTATTTTAAATTCCAAACTTTTTTGACAAACAAGGAATAAATTAAACTCGCAATTATTTCCAAAACATATTTTATTCGGTAAAATCTACAACTACTTCATTCAAATGTTTTTTATTCATAGCCTTCGAGTCAAATTACACCAGTTATAATCGAAACCAAGCTTTCGTACACTCGTGAACTTCATGGTGGCGCAGAGCGAGTTTCACTGCAAACTCCGTGCAGCAAAAGCGACATAGATAGGCTGGTAGTACAGTGCTGGCCCCAGGAGGCTTAGGCTCGCCCAAAGGTACAGGAACTGAGGTTGGTGGTGCATATGTAGATGATGTAGGCGGGGAAGGAATAAAGAAACGATTGTTATTACAGTTCTTCACAGCAATGATTATGTTTGCAGGATCTCTTTCTTACAGAACTGGCACTGAAGAATCGATGAGACCCGCAGTTTAACTTTACACGACCTTGTATGTTTGCAGAAAAGGTCATTACGGTAGAACATCAACCCACATTTGAAGCAAAGGTACCGTATGCGGTTTGGATTCTTCATACGTCCATGAATTTCATGACGATGTGCAATGTGTTGGTTTGAAAATACTTTGTCGCAGTATCTGCATGGATAAGTTTTCTCTGGCGATGATGGTTCAGCCAATGGGGGCGAGCTCTGTTGAAGACGGTGCAGCTAAGGAACTAGATGGCTCCAAACTCCGATCCCGGATCCCTTTGTCCCAAAACATACATAATCATTCTACTCACAGCGTTATTTTTCGTAGTTAGATGNGCTCCGATCCCGGATCCCTTTGTCCCAAAACATACATAATCATTCTACTCACAGCGTTATTTTTCGTAGTTAGATGCCAACTGCAGATGACATTTCTGAAGTTACATTTCTCAAGTATTAAATTAAGTGTAGTAATTTAATGGCATCGTAAAAAAGGTAGCACGTTTACGCCCCATAAACGCCAAACAAAACTGCGGTAGCGTATATAGAGGTACGGAAGTGTGCAAAAAAAATGCCGTTTCGTGTGAACGAACTTTAATTGAACGACTTCGGATAACAACTTTTCTTCCCTTGTTTCAGCCGCTTTCCTAGNTGTTGGTTTGAAAATACTTTGTCGCAGTATCTGCATGGATAAGTTTTCTCTGGCGATGATGGTTCAGCCAATGGGGCGAGCTCTGTTGAAGACGGTGCAGCTAAGGAACTAGATGGCTCCAAGCTCCGATCCCGGATCCCTTTGTCCCAAAACATACATAATCATTCTACTCACAGCGTTATTTTTCGTAGTTAGATGCCAACTGCAGATTACATTTCTGAAGTTACATTTCTCAAGTATTAAATTAAGTGTAGTAATTTAATGGCATCGTAAAAAAGGTAGCACGTTTACGCCCCATAAACGCCAAACAAAACTGCGGTAGCGTATATAGAGGTACGGAAGTGTGCAAAAAAAATGCCGTTTCGTGTGAACGAACTTTAATTGAACGACTTCGGATAACAACTTTTCTTCCCTTGTTTCAGCCGCTTTCCTAGTAGTGTGTTAACGGCGTCGCCATGGCTGTGTATCGTTTCTCGATTAAAATACGCGTTATGTTCCCACAATATCCGGAATTCATCGTCTTCAATATCGATCAGAAGACTGAGAACGTCCCTGAATGCTGATGCTGCAAGGATGAATATTTTGATTACAGCAGGCCTGTTGAATTTTAACGAAGTTCGGAAGTAATCAACACCGAGGACAATTTTCTCGCAGTTAAAATGTGGTTTTTTTTTTTTTTTTTTTTTAGAAGTCTTTCTTTATGTTCTCGACTGCCATGATGTTGGCGACTTTTTCATTTCATTACAACTTGGACATTTTTATTGTAGCTAAAGCTGGTTTGCGGGTTAATAGAGCAGTATACAAATCAAATTTGGAAGAAATCCTTGCTCTTGCCTGCAATCATTTTACAGTAAATAATTAGGATATTTACAGTAATATCGACTGCAAGTTAGTAAAACCAGTGCCGTATATTAGAGTGTTATTTTAATTGTTAAGTTTAAACTAAAGGTGTACGGAAGTGTTTTTTTTTCCACGTCACAAAATTTAATGACTTAGTTGTAACATGGCTTTATAGCGTGTATCAAAAATATGTATCCGACTTCACAAGGCTAAAATTTTTACATGCATGCTCATAAAACCTTCGTTTAGATTTTTTAATGCCTATAAGATTACAATGTTTTGAATTGCCTTTTGTTTAACGTGCCCTCCACTGGGCGCACGGCATACGTCGGAACGGTAGTCAAACTCGTCCCATGCCCGTGCGAGCATGCCAGGTGTTACAGCAGCCACTGCTGTTGCTATGCGGCGTCTCAGTTCGCCCGCAGTTGTTGGGAAGTGAGGAGGCACGTAGACGGAGTCTTTCACAAATCCTCACAAGGGGAAAAAATCACATACGCTGAGGTCAGGCGACCTTGGAGGCCAGTGGTGCGATGCGCGATCCGTAAGCCCCTTACGGCCCGATCCATCGTTCAGGAAGACCATTGTTGAGAAATTCTGTGGCATGTTGGTGCCAGTGCGGCGGTGCTCGTTCCTGTTGAAAAATTAAATTATTGGAATGTTGTCGTAATTGTGGAAACAGCCATATCTCCAACATATCCAGATATGGCATTACCGAAACGGAGTTTTCCGCAAAAAAAAGAAAAACGGACCGTACGCCTGCTCTCGGGAAACGGCACGTAACACATTCAGCTTTGAAGAGTCGTTCTCGTGCTCGACTATGGTATCCGGCCGCGGTGTTCCCCATATTCGTACGTTTCGGCGGTGCACTTTTCCACTCAAATGGAACGTGGCCTCATCGCTGAACACCAAACGTGAACAAAAGTTTTCATTGTCCATCTCCATGCCCAGAATGAATACACAAACCCCAAGACGTCGTTGTTTGTCGCCATCTCGAGGGACTTATAAGCACTTGAATCCTGCATGGTTCGAACAACAATCGTCGCCGCAAAACTAGCCAGACAGTCGTAAGGGAGATAGACAGCTCTCGGCTGCCACGGCGGGTGGACTTGGACTCCGTACAAAACTCGGCCGGAGTCACTCTACGTCATGTTCAGGCACACGTAGGTGGAGGGGGGGGGTGAACTGCAGACTTCCCAGTTACATAAACAACCGGTCTCTTGAAACTGCTCGTGCCAATGTCAGATGCTCTGCGCAGTAGGAGGTGCAGTGACGTACTGTCGACGTAAATCACGCTGCACAGTTATAACTGACTCGCACTTGTTGGAATGGAGAACGTAAAGCGCCTTTTTGTTGCTGTGTTATCGCCATCCCGACGCATACTGCACGAACGCGCTACCAGCACCGGCCGCAGCGCTATCAGGGTGACATCTACCGGCAACCAAGTCCACCGGCGAAGTCCAACACGCGTTTCCCGTTTCGATTTGTACTTTACAATTTGCCGCGAGGCCCTATCTTCATTCATGTAAAAGTTATAGCCTTGTGAAATCGAATGGAATGATTATTTTAGTTACACGCTGTATTTCTAAAAAATGTAACAGTTTCATTTGATGGACGTATTTATGCTAGAGAATAGGATCACGGCAATATTCTAATTTAAATATGGCGGAATGGTACACAATTGGTGGAAAATATATCAGGGCTTTTAGAAAGTGGTCAGTGAAGTGCGTAAAAAACTCAGTCCTTTATTTTAATGCTTCAAAACAGTATTCCTCGAAAAGAGTCGCTCCCAATACTCAACATTTCATCATTTGTAATAAGAATGATGCCTCATACACAGTATTCATCCCCATTACGCACTATACCTTTTTGTAATTTTTTCTGGGAGCTATATTGGCAATTTTTTAATCTTAATTCGTACATGTATTATTTCATGGGGAAGGGGGCGATATCATAAAGTACACAGATAACCTTTTCCCTTTATGTTATGGAATGAATATTTTCTCGTGCCTAACCTACTAGTATTATCCAAGCTTCCCAATGTATAGGCAATTTGTTATTTTCTTGCACTATCGTGTAAAATGTATAATTTACTACATAATAACGTAATGTTTGAGTATTCACATGCCATTTAAGAACTATTTCAGCTTCGTATGTGTTTCCTGAAAAAAACATCCAATAAAATTTGAAAACTCGTCGTCTACAAAATTTAATTTCTTCGACATTATTTCCTAATCTTTGTACATAACATAAAAGAAGAAACCAATTCCATTGTCACCAATTCTCAACCCTAAACTTTAAACAAAACATTGTGGTAGCTTATACGACGAGTCAAACAGTGTGTAACACAAGAAAAGACAAAATGCTAAATTGGAGCATTTACTTAGCACNGTAGCTTATACGACGAGTCAAACAGTGTGTAACACAAGAAAAGACAAAATGCTAAATTGGAGCATTTACTTAGCACCAAAAGCATTGCTTGCAAATTAATTAGTCATTAAACAAAACGGTGGTTACAGCAATAATCAATAATATTTCAGTTAGCACTGTCGTGGATATACAACAATTAACTTTGGGTAATCAATGTACATAAGAAACAAACTAAATACCGTTACTCTAAAAAGACTCAGTGAAATCTTCACGGATTAATAAAACTACCTACTGGAGCGTGTGTGAAAAGGCAGCCATAAACTGGGCGACTTCTACCAAGGCTTCCCAAAGACCCTAATAAAATACACACCTATCTAAACCACAACAAAATTCAGAGAAGAGTAGCCAAAGGCCATATTAAATCGCTCATTTAAAAATTAATATAACTACTCNAAATTTAATTTCTTCGACATTATTTCCTAATCTTTGTACATAACATAAAAGAAGAAACCAATTCCATTGTCACCAATTCTCAACCCTAAACTTTAAACAAAACATTGTGGTAGCTTATACGACGAGTCAAACAGTGTGTAACACAAGAAAAGACAAAATGCTAAATTGGAGCATTTACTTAGCACAAAAAGCATTGCTTGCAAATTAATTAGTCCTTAAACAAAACGGTGGTTACAGCAATAATCAATAATATTTCAGTTAGCACTGTCGTGGATATACAACAATTAACTTTGGGTAATCAATGTACATAAGAAACAAACTAAATACCGTTACTCTAAAAAGACTCAGTGAAATCTTCACGGATTAATAAAACTACCTACTGGAGCGTGTGTGAAAAGGCAGCCATAAACTGGGCGACTTCTACCAAGGCTTCCCAAAGACCCTAATAAAATACACACCTATCTAAACCACAACAACATTCAGAGAAGAGTAGCCAAAGGCCATATTAAATCGCTCATTTAAAAATTAATATAACTACTCGTCTTGACAAATCAGTTATAATATTTCATTATCAAAAAATGTACGTTCTCGTCAAAATTTTATATTTCAGGTGCTTTAAAAATTTTAACAGCATTTCTGGCTAATGAATAGCCTTACGTTGACAATTAAAATTAGGGTGCTTATTGGTATTGGGCCAAGATGAAGTTTAATTAAAGCTAATTATGACAAAACCCGTTCAGTGGTCCCAGCTCAACACGAAAATCACGATGAGGTGACTACACACGATTCCGAAAATTCAGAATTCACCACCATAACATATGCGAAATTCCAACTCACATAAGCGTCCGCCGTGAAGCGGTTTGAGTTGAACAAAACTACAATTTTTTGCAATGCTTCCGAAACGACAATTTCGTCGCCTCGCGAAGAACCCGAGCGACGCCCGCGTTTATAAGATTACTCGAGGCACATTCGACCAAACTGGCGCGGCACATCACGAACTAAGCAGTTCAACGTCGCCCCGGGGAGAATGACGAGACGAGGAGCTGGAAGCGGGTGCAGTCACCGGAACTAGGCTCCTCAGCGCGAGGGAGGTACAAGCGCTCTGAGCGAGACAAAGCCACTCCCTATTAAGCACACGCTTGCGACTGTGCTTAACGAGACTCTTGTGCAGTCTCTAGCAAACCACTTTCCCCGGACTGTTCTCCTGTGGGGAAATTTCCCACAGTCCGTGATAAAAGTATAAAGAGACAATATACAGGATGATTCTAAAATCATGGGACAAACATTGAGGGGTGGTAGAGCTCACTAAAACAAGCAATTATTGTATAGGAATATATGGGCGGGAATTACGCGTTGAGGCACAACACAAAAACATAACACATGAAATGCAACACAGTGTTTATTTACAACCTCGCCGCTAAACGCCTTTTTAGAGCAATGTTTATAATAATTGCTGAAAATCGCTACCACCGACAGTAAGTAATTCAAGCTTGGTAGCGTCGGTGGAGTGTTGCTGATGCTGATGCAGCAGGTCACTGGCGCACCGTTTGACTGCCCTCAACTATCGCCACCATTGTCAGCCAATCACGCCGTATGTAGAGGTCGCCAAGCATGCGTGACTGTTGGTGGATGCATTTCCAGCAACTGTTTTAACATTTTCCGTACGGAATCAGTCGTTACGTATGCTGCTAATGAACATTTTATGTTTCCGTTAATGTGTTATGTTTTTGTGTTTGTGCCTCAACGCGTCACTCCCGCCCATATATCCCTATACAATAATTGTTTGTTTTAGTGAGCTCTACCACCCCTCAATGTTTGTCCCATGATTTTATAATCATCCTGTATATGTAGTGTACATATTATAACCACCCCCCCCCCTTCCCTTTTACAAGAGTGTTGTTTTTGACTATAAGATCCGCCAGGCAAGGCCAGACACATCGTCTCTCAGTATCCACTTCATGGAGCGCGACACACGAAGACGACTTAGATTTGCAGAGCGCCTTTCCGTTACCCACTGACTTCACTGACCGGTAACTTCAGTGGCGGCGTCAGCTGTTGTTCCGATACCGCCTGACGAGTACTGGTGATCACTGGCACGCGTTTCCGCGCATCGCTGGGTGGCACCCTGCGCGAGGCTATCTTGGTTACTGAAAGCACTGACTTTACTGATTCTGCAGGGGTTGCACAGCGTCAGCGAAACTGGATGTTCGCAGGCGATTCAAGTTGTCGTAGGTTCTCCGAGATATTTTTAATGTTCGTATGGCAGGATCATTAAATACAAAATTGTCCTTCTTGAAATTTCGAACAAAAGCAGTACAGAATTAAACTGTTTATGTTCTAGAAATATTGCTTTTCTTCAGTCAAACAATTATCGCTAAAATTTGTTGCGCTTAAGAACTATTTTAGCTCACGAAAGAAAGAAATTAACACTTAAATTAAATTCGTTGTTAATTACTTTTTCTGTATTGCTAATGAATGCCACTGACNTTTTTAATGTTCGTATGGCAGGATCATTAAATACAAAATTGTCCTTCTTGAAATTTCGAACAAAAGCAGTACAGAAATAAACAGTTTATGTTCTAGAAATATTGCTTTTCTTCAGTCAAACAATTATCGCTAAAATTTGTTGCGCTTAAGAACTATTTTAGCTCAAGAAAGAAAGAAATTAACACTTAAATTAAATTCGTTGTTAATTACTTTTTCTGTATTGCTAATGAATGCCACTGACNAGAAAGAAAGAAATTAACACTTAAATTAAATTCGTTGTTAATTACTTTTTCTGTATTGCTAATGAATGCCACTGACGAGCATTCCGAAACTATGAATTTATTGACAAACAAATAATTTACTGTTTACTGCATCGACTCAAGATGAGGAATACCTATTCGTCTTCTGCGCATGTACCCAACATTGACCTACCCCAAACAACACAACTGCCAGTCACATGGACAACAGCGATGAACGTGTTTGCTTGTATCTTAATTCTCGAAATACAAGCACTTGTATATTAATAAAAACGTTTTGCCGACAGAGGAAGTACAACATCGTTTCAAAGCACCTGTTTACATAAATCCTATCCACGACGTTTATGATTGGCAGCAAAGCAGTTAAATGTTGGGACACGGAGTTTCTTTCTGCGCAGTCAGCGAGATCTCTTTACCCCATATTCAATCTACGGTTTACTGCAGACTGTTCCCTTGCTGCTGACGAACACTGATGGACCATCAGTTATTTCACTGCTCGTCAGCAGTAATGGAAGGCAGTTAAAGTTACCAGGTGGGGCTCTTGTCCTCCCAGTCTCCTGTCGTTTACAGTGCGATGGGTTGGAAGAGACTAGCCTCCTCCATCACACCGGCCCCTAAACAATTCTCAAAGTGCGAGCGCAGAAGCTAACAATCGATCCAGAAGTTGGCCGCTGAGTTACCCCAGCAAGTCCGATACCCATAATGCCCCTCTCCTTCTCCACCCCTTGCCCGCACAGGCCCCTTGAGAGGGGGAAACAGTGAGACCGCTGCCTTTAATTCTGAAAATGCAAGATTTGTGGTAGCCTGGAGGAGAATTTATTAAAAACCCCCGGCCATACTTTAAGTAACGCAAGCGGGATTTAATGCCAAAATACCCGTGACGGTAAAAGTGTGGTCGCAGAGGGCGAAAACACGCTGTTTAAAGGAGAACCTGGGAAGAAATCAATTAATAAGCGAATNGTAAAAGTGTGGTCGCAGAGGGCGAAAACACGCTGTTTAAAGGAGAACCTGGGAAGAAATCAATTAATAAGCGAATGCGAGGGGGGCTTAGGGGGAAACTAGAGAGTCTAAGACAAGGAAGAAACGGGTGAAAGAAACCGTAAATTCAGGCAAGTGCGCTAACTACTGGTGTCATAGACCGCGCGCGTCACATTAGTGCACTGACGCGTTGGCAGCCCAAGTAAACGACTAATTTTTAATTTTTCCCTGCCGCAGCCCATTCAGTGATTATCAGGCAGGCTAATTCTGCAGTGGTTTTCCATCGCCTCCTTCACAGTGAGAAGATTAAAGGACGTCACTACACGTAGCACTGAACGAAACAAATTTTCACAGCAGAAAAATTCCCGACCCGGCTGAGAATCCAAACCATGACTTTCGGAGCTCTGGCGGTTAAAAAAGTCATGCATATGGTTTCACGTCTTATGGTCATGAACATAAATGCTAAATAAAAAAGGATCTCCTAATTAAAGTGAGCTTCGGATACTTAGAGCTCATAAACCCCGATGCCTGATTGACGTAGTTGCCATGGCTGTTACGAATACGCTTCTCATCTCATTTATTTCAAGTCTGTCATTGGATGTAGATGCGACAATATATTTTGCCTAGCCAGAAGCATTATTCGTCTGAAAATACAATGTCGTTCCATTCGCTGCGCAACACATTTCGTTCTGTGCGCAATATCTGTGAAAACAGATGAATTGTAATGGCAGGAGAAGCCGATGAGCACGAAGTCCAATTGTGATAAACGGCGACATACTATTCGAAAGAAAAAAAAAATGTATGACACATTTTAGTTAGCCATTGTTGCATATACACCACTGACAAGAAGATCGTTAACCCGAAGTCGTCATCATGAAATGACTGCGCCGGATGCTCATAGCCTGCTCTATTTATAGCATGCTCGTCTTTGTATTGATTTCTGAAAAAAAAAAACACTGCACCCCACACAACCAACTACATTTCTGGAGGAAATACTGGAAACACTAATGTTTGTTTATGCGTGTTCTATCTAGCAAAGCAGCCTTTTTATTACGTTTTCTGCGAGTACGACGTCATATCTGACGTCAGACAGTGGCTTTTGGAAACCCTTGCTTGAAATCTGTAGCGCATGTCCTGGGGCGATCCATCTTGATTTGATCACCCTGGCCCCTGTGCGTAGAGATAAAAGAGGCTGATGCAGCAGTCGGTGTTTGGGGTGGGAAGGGATGGACAATGGAAACTGCTGTCCGCGCACGGGGGTTGTTTCCAAGAGATGCTGGGCATTATCGCAATGGTACTTTGGACAATGGTACGCGACAAATGCACCCCTACACCACGATCATGAGCGGACTTTCTCGGGCAAACGGGTCGTGTGTGTATTGACGTGTAGTGAAGGCCGGATCGTGAGAAGATTGGCATCGTCTCGGAGTAGCAACGCGCACGTGACGTCACTGTGATCACGAAAACATGTGCGAGTAGAACTGTCGCTTAAGGGTATTCCCAAGGTGCNTACGCGCACGTGACGTCACTGTGATCACGAAAACATGTGCGAGTAGAACTGTCGCTTAAGGGTATTCCCAAGGTGCGTGGCTTGGCTAACTCGGGGTGAATATCGGTGCACATCGCGCCGTGGGAAGGTTGAATGGCAAGCGCATCTCAGTTTCCCCGATGGTTTTCACTCAGCACAGCATAACGGCTCGCCCAGGCTTTTCACCACTTATCTACTCGTTTAAACGTGCTGAATAACACGTAAAACAACTAACTAAACCTAAAAAAACGCGCCCCATAAATGTATGAATCACTAACCTCAAAAAGTTGGATTCACACACCAAAATTAACGTTGACACGTACCCATTAAATATAGCACAGAAACCTTTTGTAGTTTACAGTAACTTCAAATTCAAATAACACACTGTCTACAAATCACTTTCTTCAATGAAAATTCCTGTAACACGGAATAGGTATGTCACCAGCTACACACTTACATTCCGATCCATTTGTAACATTTCCTAACATACCCGTTTATGCATTACAACTATTTAACATATTAAAACCCAACCTATGACCCATTCTGCACATGCTCACATACTGTAAATTGATGAATCGCTGGGCTCATGACAATCTCACTTCATCCATAGAACATTCAAGCAAACAGTCCCTCCGAGCTAATCCCTTCCTGCGATTGCATGGTGCACGCGGCAGGCAATATAGTTCTTGCAGAAGTCGGCTCCGCTCGACGAGCCGTTGTTCTCTTCTTCGCGCAGTGGTACACGTGAAAAAATATTTTTTTCTACTTTTTCCTACCTATGGTATAAATCTCTACTTGATTTCTTATCTGGTTGCACCAATATATTATTTTTCATTACTTTTAAGTGTTTCCAAAAAAAAACAGCATTTAAGACAGTTTTATTTACAACATGTATACGTTTGTTGACATTGATTAAATTCTTGTTAAATGCGTATTAACAAGACTTCTTTTGTTTGGGTGCACTCAACTCTAAGTCACCCGCGTATTTCATAAACATAGCTTACAGATTATACCAGTATCCTCATGACTGACAAACATTGCTCCCAAGCCTTTGAGATAATGTTATAGTATAAGAATATTATAAAGAACATCTTAAGTTATTCACTATGTAATATACAAAGCCATAATTATTTACTGTGCAGATGGTATTTATTCCTGTAGTTTTAAGAAATATTTTTAATTGATGATGTAGATTTTTATTATTTTTGTACATATATTCGTAGTATTTATGAAAAATAAAAAAGGCACTACAATTTAATGGTTTTATTCAAGTTAATATTTATTGGAATAGTTAGAATAATTTTTGTCGCATTGGAAATACATTTAGTGTAATGATATTGTATTTTTATGTTGTCTTACACTTTGTAGATAATTGGCACAGTAAATCCCCGTGGGTTTTTGTATGACATATTTGAAAATATTTAAAGAGCGTATTTTAATATTTAATTTTTATAATTATTGATTTCACCTTAATAAAGTGAAAAAGTGAAAATCAACAGGCACAACAGGAGATGCGGGTGAATTGTTATGCATGTAACTAGAATAATAATTTGTTTACTGTTAATATTTAAATGTAAATATTTTGGTATTTATTTTAGAGGTAACCAACACAGCCTGTCAAAAGTGTAATTTCGTTTCATTGAATTTTAAAATATCGCTTTCTACTCGTGTAATCAACAACGAAACACTAAGCCTATTTCTGGTAATGCTTTTAATTATTCTTTCTTTGTAAATATTTCGTTGTTGAATCGCACTCGCATAACAGGGCGCATACTTCATTTCACACCAAGGACGTAACAAATGTCGTGTGAGACGAAAAGTTATTATGAACACCAGGTATGCTTGTAAGCGCCTAGTTCATGTGCGCAAATATACATCTTACTGCCGAGTTAAGCGACGCAGTGGTTAACCATTGGACTCGTATTCGGGAAGACACGGGTTCGATTCCCGGTTCGGCAATCCTGATTCCGGTTCCCCATGGTTTGCCAAATCACTCCAGCAGACTGCTGCAGCTCATGGTAGATCCTTCCTCGCCCCTTCTTCTCTGAGCAACTTCCTCCGTCTCTGACGACGTCGCTGTCGACGAGACGTTGAAGAAGTTTGCACAATGAATAACTTAAGCAATGAGCAGCGTAACGTAGCAAATTTCCCACCGCCTTGGTTCTAACCGATATATATTAAATGACGTTACTACTTCTCACTGCTTAAAGTTTCAAAGTAGAAAAATTCGGAAAATTGAAAAAATCAACTCCGAAGTCTTANCCTCCGTCTCTGACGACGTCGCTGTCGACGAGACGTTGAAGAAGTTTGCACAATGAATAACTTAAGCAATGAGCAGTGTAACGTAGAAAATTTCCCACCGCCTTGTTTCTAACCGATATATATTAAATGAAGTTACTACTTCTCACTGCTTAAAGTTTCAAAGTAGAAAAATTCGGAAAATTGAAAAAATCAACTCCGAAGTCTTAAGTTTAGCCAATCACAGAGGAGCATGCATTTTAATGAATACAAGTGTTGCATTTGGAGTTCAAATAACGAACTTTCAAGATTTATTTCTGATGGCCTTCTTCTGAAAACATTTTTAGACTGCAAAAATACTATTAAGGAAACCTTTCTTAAATTTGTATTTAAGATAACACTATAAAATGCCTTCCTAGTGGTTGAACTTAATCAGAAAGATCGTTATTGCGTAAATTATATTTTTGGAGACTACTGCTCACTTCTTACTGCTTAATTTTTTTCCATTGTGCAAACCAATCAAGCCGTACCTATTTACTTGTTAGGTTAGTTGCCCTGTTCTGCGTGCGCGATGACTGAAGCTCAGGGACGCTTCTTCAGACCTCAATACCTGCTTGTCACACTTCAGCGCTACTCAGCCAGAGCTGCGCATACTTGTATGCGCGATAGTGTGTGTATGCGTGTTGTCGCATGTTATGAAGCATGTCTCCGTGGGGGGTCGATCACAACACACTTCGGCTGGACTTCGTTTGCACTCGTTGGCGTTGCTGGTTTAAGGGGGGTCGGGGGGGTAGGAAGGGAATTCGCAGCAAGTAATACCAGTCTGCCACTCGAATATTTGTCCTAACTATTGACGGAGTTATGTTTGAGTTGGTCAACTCTATTTTTAGCGTACTTTCGAAATTAACCCTGTCCTTAACTTTACATGTTTTATAGTAAGATCTTGCTGACATATATACAGAAATGGTGACAGAAAAAATTATATTATATTACAAAAATATACTAAAATGTACTAATCACAGAAACCATACGAAAGAGGAAATAAAAACATTAAATAACTGTAGCACTGCAAGAAATTTAATAAAGAAAAATAATCATTAGCATAACCACTAATTAAAAAAACAATTAAATTTAATTTTAAAAAAATGCAAAAAAATTAATAAAAGAAGTATTATATGGTAATAATAATTTTACTCAAAAAACGTAATACTTAATTTGCATATAAAATATGCCAGTGAAGTCATATAATGAGAAATTATAAATTACGAGAAGTAATCCTGCTTTACAACGAGTTATAAGAAAGAATGCAATGTTTCTACTGCCCACTCTTTGCCTGGAGGATGTGGGTTTAATTCCCGCTCNTAAATAACTGTAGCACTGCAAGAAATTTAATAAAGAAAAATAATCATTAGCATAACCACTAATTAAAAAAACAATTTAATTTAATTTTAAAAAAAATGCAAAAAAATTAATAAAAGAAGTATTATATGGTAATAATAATTTTACTCAAAAAACGTAATACTTAATTTGCATATAAAATATGCCAGTGAAGTCATATAATGAGAAATTATAAATTACGAGAAGTAATCCTGCTTTATAACGAGTTATAAGAAAGAATGCAATGTTTCTACTGCCCACTCTTTGCCTGGAGGATGTGGGTTTAATTCCCGCTCTTCTTTTCCCCCAAAGAGAGTTGGAACATGGTCGGGGGTCGACCAAGCCTCATTAGTACGTGGAAGCTCTGGGAATGTGAAGAGGTATCAGTCTAGGTCCAGGATGATGTCGGGGTTACTTGTTGAGGGGTGTCACTATGCCCAACACCCCCCGCCCCCCTCACCAAGGTATTGTTTCGGGCGATGATCGTCTACGTCGAGCCCACCGAGGGATTATAATAAAAGTTTTGTCTTTATAGGAGAACCTTCCCTTCTCACCATGGATTATTGGTGTTTCTAGCTTGTTTATATTTAAAATAAAAAAATTGTACCCTATATATATATATATGTGTGTGTGTGTGTGTGTGTGTTTTGGGTGTGTGTGTGTGTGTGTGGATATTAGTTATTGACCTTACACATCAGTACAGCCATGACAACTGAACCACGAGCTCATAATTACGTCACAATGTTGATTTTGCGAAATCAGTTTTGTGACGTAAAACGAGTTCGTAGTTTAGTCTTTATGCTTGCTTGTTCCGCTGTGTAAAGTCAACCGCTAATTGGGTTTAGTGATACTTTCAGAATTCCATTTTTTTTAATAGAACCAAGCTAGAAAAACCAGGCATCAATTAAGGCAAGGGAAGGTTCCCCTTAAAGCCGCTGTAAATTGTGTTATTTTTGTTTTATACGCTTCGGTCAAGAAACGGTGTATTGAAGTTTGTGAAAATGTCAGATTGTCGTTTGATCGATTTTTAAATGTGGCGCTTCGATATAAAATGCTCAGACAGAAGATACTAAGTAGTTCTTTAACAACAAAAAAAAATACAAAAGTGTCGCACGTCGTAACGTCTTAAAATGTCCTTCCGAACGAAGTTGGTCAAATTAGTGTTTGTAGGCGTAGCGTCAGCGACTGTTTTGAATTGCCTATTCCGTGTTTGGGTCAGATACAACAGCCATGGAACCGTTCAGTTCTATACACACAACTACGATTGCGCGAAAAAAAATGTCCCAGTAGTGGCGAGAGGCGCCAATTATTTGGCAACAGTTTTTCAGCTGCTTATTACAAGCACGNAAAAAAAAATGTCCCAGTAGTGGCGAGAGGCGCCAATTATTTGGCAACAGTTTTTCAGCTGCTTATTACAAGCACGAGACATACATGTTATGCTTAGAATACTGTTAACATAGTGTGGGGGTTTTGAAATTATTTCAGCATTCCTTATGAAATAATAACTTATCTCAGGGAAAAGAAAGTTAAATTTCTGCTTCCATTTTGTCGACGATGTTGTTGGTCTACGGTGAATCGATTTGCTTCAGAAAATAAAAACCTGCTTTCTACTTTATCATAACTGCGTATATTCTCATTTAACGAAAACCAACAGTGGCGTGGACTCAAGAGCAACTATGAAATCATTTTAAATACGAATACGCTATTGGACACGGGAATTGTAACATTCATGAAGTGTCGCCAATTTGCACCTGCATCAATCCCGCATCGAGTACGAACGATGATACACGCACGTTATCAAATTGACACCTCGGCAACGTCACTGGCGTTGTTTGTCACATGCCTCTATGTGTAAAAGACAATGTAACCGGCAGATGTGCCAAAATTACTAACGCTAAATCGACAACAAAGAGTACTATAAAAATAACGAAACAATTAGAGAAATTATCCAGGTTTTTTTAAGCTGGTTATTTGAACGGACACCAGGTTGCTATGTTATCGCCTTCCGTAACGCCGTATTGCAACGAGCCAATTAAAGGCCGATCTACAATAAACCATTATAATAATCGCATCCACAACACCCGCCGAAATAATTCCTGTGCCACCACTGGCATAATACAAACCGGATGAATTCTTTTGTCAACCAGTAAGATTTCACTTCCAAATGAGAACTTTCACGAATATATATTTTCTGCTATTTTGTTCAAGCATCCCTGATACCATTTTAACACCATGGCATTACTCGTGCCTGAACATCCCGCATTACTTATTAGGCTTTGAGGCTCGCCGTAATTTCTTGGCGAAAAAGCTCGCCTGATTTGTTTCCTACGGAGCAATTTAGGTTGTGATAAGACAACGTCTTCTTCGCCGTGTGCCCAACCACACTAACACTGGATGTCTTGCGTACTTACACTGAAGAGCCAAAAAAACTGGTACACCTTCCTAATATCGCGTAGGGCCCCCGCGAGCACGCAGAAGTATCGCAAGACGACATGACATGGACTCGACTAATGTCTGAAGGTATGCAGGAGGCAATTCACATCATGAATCCTGCAGGGCAGTCCACAAATCCAACCTGCGCCAATTTCAGAAAGGGTTGCACGTCTGTCACGTTTAATGATTCTCGTCAGTCGTCGTTTGTCCCGTTCTTTCGCGACCTTTTTCCGGCCGCAGCGATTTCGAAGATGTGATGTTTTACCGGATTCCCGATATTCACGGTACACTCGTGAAATNCGGCCGCAGCGATTTCGAAGATGTGATGTTTTACCGGATTCCCGATATTCACGGTACACTCGTGAAATGGTCGTACTCGAACACCCTAATGTTATCGCTACCTCGCTGCCGACCGCATCGCGTTACTCTGTTTGGTTCCATACCTCTGTTATTTGCATACGCAAGCCTATACAAGTTTTTTTGGCTCTTCAGTGTAGTTGCATGAATAATAGTGGACACTATCTGGAAACTTCGTTATGAAACAGTATGCCTCGTCGCAAGGCTCTGTTGTCGCGAAATAATGCCAAACAAAACCCTATATTGAGATATTATTGTGCGGTTAGCAAAAATATCTTACTCAAACTCACGGCAAAATTCACCAATTCTTTATAACAGATACTATATCTACCTATAATAATTTAATAAGCTTTCAGATAATGCAAGAAAGTGCAATGTTTTCAATATGCAGATAAGAATGATACACTTAACGCCACAGTTTACTAGCACGTATACGAAACTAAAAATTAATGCATTTTCGAATGCCCCTCCGATACAGACATAGGATGTTAAACCTTGCAAGCCACGTTAGATTTTGTCCCGTCCTTTTCTTATTTGACTAAACATTTGCTTCATTTTTAAACCCAATGAGATAAACCATTCACGAAACAGAACTGAAGTAACGAGCATAAATAATATTACTCGTGGGAGTGAAAATGACCTCACTGGATAGTGATCCTCACTATATACAGCTCAGGTAGACACAAGGAGTTGTCAGTAAGATTTTACATTTAAGAATATGTAATTTGGTACAAGGACCTTTTTCTAAGTGAGATTTCTTAGTGTTCAGTTGAGGTGACAATACATCCGGCTAACAGCCAGCTGCCCACACAGTAAAAAACATTTCCTACGTTTTAGAAATTATTGCTTAAAAACTGGTTGTCAAATATGTTCTTGTAACACTTCAAGTGTAATAACTCTATTTTTCACCCTTATTTTAATGAAACATTCAAAATTCTCAATGTATCTCCATTTTTATTACAAGCCTGAAGTCAGCGGTTTTTTTACTTGTTAAAATTCAACATTTGTTTTACGCACTTCACTGTAACGTGTTGTGAAATATGCTCTAATTCACTTGTACGATTACAAAAACTATCTTGACAGCCAGTTTCCAGACAATTCTTTGTAAAATACAAAAATGATCTTATTGTAGCACGGATGCATCTTGCCGGGTGTTGATCAACTAGAGTGCAGACGAGGTCCATACCACAGAGTAACTAATAATACAGAGGCGGAATGGTCACATGTCGCGAAACCCCAACCACGCACGCCAGCACAATGGTCTCACCGGCCAGCAATATGGCGGAACGTCCACCAATCAGCTCCGGGAGACTAGTTTGCCAGACGGCATCCCGACCAATAGGAAGCATTCTATAACGTTCAATTGCCAATCAGACCCAATGCCCGTTCCCTCATCTTCGCGCGGCCGTTGAGCGACCGAGTTCGCTTACATCAAGGGCAACGCCTCGCCATTTCACTTCTGTATACTTACTTGTTCTGTGCCCGTGTTGAGCAGGGGTGGACCCAGAAAGGAGGTTACAAGGGAGACAACCCTCACTCAAAATGTTTTATAACTGAAATGAAATTATATTTTAACTGTTTAAAGTACCGATTTTATTAGATTACTTTGATATTGTTCCCTGAAATGATGATGAGACAGTTTCCTTCTTCCTTGTCGTGACTCGAAGGGCTTCAGTACAGGTCAAAAACTAAGACCGCAGGGTAATCCGTTAATGTTAATAAATATTACGTATAACGAACCTAAAGTCTTGCCACAACAAGCCTGTGAATTTATTTTAGGCACTCCCTTNTGTTAATAAATATTACGTATAACGAACCTAAAGTCTTGCCACAACAAGCCTGTGAATTTATTTTAGGCACTCCCTTTAATCACAACAAACGGACATAGACTTTGACGACTTAGATAACGTATTGTAGAAGTTAGAAATTTCTATATTTGGAAAGACCGATAAAAACTAGCTTTTTTAATGCATAATGTGCTGAGTGTCAATTGTCTTTGACTGCCACCAAACATTTTGCTTGGAAAAAGTGCTATATGGACGTCACTGTAGCACACAAATTTTACTTAAAAAATAAATTTTAACTTTGGTTACACGTTTTTTTTTTCAACTTACACTAACAATAGGTTGTTATTCCTTGTATTATAACTGTTGAACGATCCGTCAGATATAATTCCAGCCAAGATCGTACCACAGATATAAACAAGTATTTTCTTGTAATGTTCTCTCTTGTACAGAAAAACAGACTAATAGTGAATGCCCAGAGTTGAAATAAATTGTTTTCCATTTCAGCCAGTGTTCGTAAACTTTTGACCTGTACTGTAGACCTGTATGTGTGACATAGGGAAGTGACTCCCCTCAAAGACCGAAAGTCTATATCCGCTCCTGATGNTGTTAATAAATATTACGTATAACGAACCTAAAGTCTTGCCACAACAAGCCTGTGAATTTATTTTAGGCACTCCCTTCAATCACAACAAACGGACATAGACTTTAACGACTTAGATGACATATTGTAGAAGTTATAAATTTCTATATTTGGAAAAACAGCGATAAAAGTTAGCTTTTTTTTATGCATAATGTGCTGAGTGTCAATTGTCTTTGACTGCCACCAAACATTTTGCTTAGAAAAAGTGATATATGGACGTCACTGTAGCACAAAAATTTAACTTAAAAAAAAATTTACTTTCATTACACATTTTTTTTTCAACTTACACTAAAAATAGGTTTTTATTCCTTGTATTATAACTATTGAACGATCCGTCAGATATACTTCCAGTCAAGATCGGACCACAGATATAAACAAGTATTTTCAACATTACAAGAGAGAACATGTCTTTTTGTCTGATTATCACTTTGCCCAGAGTTGAAATAAATTGTTTGCCATGCCAGCTAGTGTTCTTAAACTTTTGACCGGTACTGTAGACCTGTATGTGTGACATAGGGAAGTGACTCCCCTCAAAGACCGAAAGTCTATATCCGCTCCTGATGTTGATGTGTGTGGCCCCCGCACAGCGGACCCATGGCAGACTGTGGACTAACGCGGGGGTCCCCGCCCCCTGTGCCCCCCTTGTCCCTCCCTCCACTGACACAGGCGGCTGGCAGACGAGGATGACGAGCTGTCGGAGGTGCAGCCGGACGCGGTGCCGCCCGAGGTGCGCGAGTGGTTGGCGTCCACCTTCACCCGCCAGCTGGCCACGACGCGACGCAAGGCCGACGAGAAGCCCAAGTTCCGCTCCGTGGCGCACGCCATCCGCGCGGGCATCTTCGTCGACCGCATCTACCGCCGCGTCACCTCCACCGCGCTCATGCAGTTCCCCCAGGAAGTCGTCCGCGTCCTCAAGGTGAGTACTCGTCGACCACGGCGGCCGGCCATGTCATGCGACATCCACAACTTGTCGACATTTGTCCCATGTCGATAAGTCTCGGTTATGTCGACCTTGATATTTCTATATCGTTTTCGACCTCGATATATATATATATCGGCGTTGACATGTTGACATCGATCTCGATACATCTATATCGACTTCCATATTTTTAAATCGACTTCGATATTTCGGTAATGACCTCGATGTATCTATATCGACCTCGACATGTCTATGTCGATCTCAACATATTGAATCGACGTACTTATATCGACCTCGACATGTGAACTTCAGCACTGGTACTGTGATTTTGTAATAATTTCGAATGTCTCGTCTCCCCCTGTAAATATGTCATTCAAAAAGTAAAATTGTAGCATTGACGTAAATGGTTTTAATGTTATTTTACGAGTGTTTGGAAACACCCATGAAATCAAGTGCAGATTATCGATGATAAGTGTTTCATTATTCCGATTTCAAGGTGCCAGACTTTGCACGGTTTGTATCGATCTCGAAAACCTATAGAAATTTCTAAAGTAATTACGACCCATTAACATACATGTCGATGTTGACTTTAACATATTGACACGTCGTACAGTTCTAGGTTTGAACCATCTCACGCCAGACTATAAAGCGGTAAAGTCAAGTGGCATGAAGAGATCAAGAGAGCACGGGCAGGAAAAAACAGGAGTAGCCTGAGAAAACAGTAAAGGTAACATGGGGTAGAGAGCGCGTGCGAGTTGTTCAGTAACCAATATTCGCGTTCCAAATTTGAACTGATATTTTGCCGCTAGAACTGACAAAACCATGCAGCGTCTTCTCATATTTACGAAACTATTAACACAAACATGCGATTTGAAATGTTAGAATACTTTATCAGATCAAGTTTCACTGCATTTTATATACAGTCAAATCACATAATTATGACTACCTGCTAGAAGTGCCTTCTGCAGCGCGTATCATATGACATATGGCCCGTAACGTGAGCTGGTGAAGCGGGTATATAATGCGACCGACAGGTTGGCTGTACACAGTGCGCTTCCTGATGTCATGGGTAAAGTAAACGATTTAACCGAGTTGAAAAAAAGGGATAATCATCTGCTTTCGGGCCAAGGGGAGCAGCTTTTCGGAAACAGCGACATTTGTGAACTGTTCACATGCCTCTGTGATAAAGGTGTATCGTGAGTGGACGAATGGCGCCATTGGGAATAACAGTCGTGGAAACTGCAGAGCTCCAAGCGCCATTGATGTCAGAGGTGAACGTCGAGTACGACGGTTCGTGAAGGCCAACCAACAGGCTACAGTGGAACAGCTCACCGTCCAAATGAACCAAGGGGCATCTTGACACGTTTCTACCGCAACAGTTCAGTGAACCCTTCTGCGAATGGGGCTCCGGAGTAGACGGAGGGTGACTGCACTCATGCTAACACAGGTGCATCGATGAAAACGACTGGAATTTGCTCGACAGTATGGCGACTGCACCGCTGCTGATTAGCGATGGGTAGTCTTCTCCAACGAGTCCCGTTTTCAGCTGCATAGAACTGATGGACGTCAGCGTGTCCGGCGAGAAACGTCGGAGAACCGACACCCTGCATCCATGGCTGGACGAACACAAGGCGGTGGGGGCATTGTTATGTCCTGGGGAATGTTCTCGTGGTACTCTCGAGGTCCCATCATCCGTGTGGAAGGCACTCTTGATCGATTTGGTTATGAATCTATTCTCGGCGATCACGCCCACCCGTACATGATGATTGTCTTTCCTCGGGAGGATGGGATCTTCCAGCACGATAATGCGCCTTGCCACACGGCTAGAAGTGTCCGCGCGTGTCTGGAAGAGCACGACCAAGACTTCAAGGTTATTCCTTGGCTCCCAAACAGCCCCGATCTCAATCCAATTGAACATCTGTGGGACCACCTCGATCGTTGTGTTCGCCGTCTGTCTCCTCCGCCACGCACCCTTCAACAGTTGTGGGACGCATTGCAGACAGCGTGCTCCAGATACCCGTGGAGACCTATCAGCGCCTGACTGAGTGAGTCACTGTCGCTGCTGTCCGNCTGCAGACAGCGTGCTCCAGATACCCGTGGAGACCTATCAGCGCCTGACTGAGTGAGTCACTGTCGCTGCTGTCCGTGCTGCGAAGTGCGGTTACTCTGGATACTAGCAGGTGGTCATAAAAATGTGATTCGACTGTGTATGTTCAAGATACGCAAAAAGCTATTTTAATGTAATTATAAATGTGATAAAAATAGAAATTTATATTTAAGCCACAGTTTGGATGAGATATTTACAGTTCTTTTAGCAGATCGTAAGTCATTTTTGGTGACGTGCTAGTAAGAAGGAAATCGTTCTGCCTCATCTATAGTCTACGGCAGGGGCCGTGGCGACATCGTTGTTAGCGCACCGTCCCCCCTCCCCAAATTTGAAATGCGGGTTCGATTCCCGGCAAGATAAGACTCATTTATTTTCATATGAGAAACGTAGCGGACGTCACCGTTGGCCAGCAGGATTTTCTTAGAGTGCTCCCATTTGCGCCACCGTTGCAATCCGTCTGATCCTCCGCGTCTATTTCAACTCACAACCCCCTGGCCACGAAAGATTCGTTAAAGAGTGGTGCAAAAGTACGCAGCAAAAGTTCATTTTATGTTTCTGCTTATACTAAGAGAGCACACGGCATTGCGAAGTATACTTGAGTGTTGTTGCTTTCATGGTACTGTTACCATATANTGCTTATACTAAGAGAGCACACGGTATTGCGAAGTATACTTGAGTGTTGTTGCTTTCATGGTACTGTTACCATATAGGTTTTGTGTGTCAGCTGTTATTACATATTTTATTAAATGAAGTAAACAGTATTATGTGAGTAATGCTACCAAATANGGTTTTGTGTGTCAGCTGTTATTACATATTTTATTAAATGAAGTAAACAGTATTATGTGAGTAATGCTACCAAATAGTAGACGCTGCAAACAAATTAGCTAGCTCACCGGTAAAATAAGATCACGCTTCAGAGGACCACTGGCGTGATGAAAATACTCTGACCCGGGAAAGTTCGCAAGTTATTGAGGTGCAGGATGCAGAAAGTTTGCACTCACGTGTTGATCAAACCGTCTGGACTAAAACACGGTCGTGCTGCCCACTCATTACGTACGCGCTTATAATAAAAATGATTATCCAGGGTGGCGCGCAAAAACCAATCTTACATTACTTTAATTTATGTAGCCGTCCGCACAATGAAGTTACCTGATTATTTTCAGATGTTACAGTCGTAAAACAATCAAGGCAGTATACGAACATGTAAATATTTAAGAAAATTTCTGGTGCTGTTATTTGTGCCCTGTTGATCAAAAAATGTTTCGAAAAATTGACAAATCCGAGATACGAGCAATCGGTCCCCGTTAATCACCATCCGAAACACTTGAATTAATCCCATCCAGAAAGAGGTTGGTCTCGGTATAATGCTATAAGCAGAATTGTGGTTGGACACTATAAGAAATGTGTTGCCTCTGTCGGTGCGGGTGAAATGTGAAAAGCGTAGTCCTTGAAGAAGAGGCGAGTTGATGTCAGGCATAGTTAATACGCAGTAGAAAAGGCTGCCTCAGGGAAACCTCTAAACTACAGCAATCTAGCGACCTTACTCTGGAATCTCTACAGCATGCTCCGCAGACACATTCTCCCTACTGGACGAACATTGTATATTGTAATGGAGGCAATATCTTTGCGATGAAAGTGTNAGACACATTCTCCCTACTGGACGAACATTGTATATTGTAATGGAGGCAATATCTTTGCGATGAAAGTGTCTTTTTCGAAAGGCACATTTCCGGAGACGTGATAGATGCGGTTAGTTGTTTAAGAGTTCTTTAGTATTATCAAGAGGAATTTATACCTCGCATTTTCGATTCGCTGATTATTTGCCACAAATTCTATTTTAGAAGACATGTCGTAATTTTTAGCTGGACGAGCATAAATAAAGTCTCCCGCAAAATTTCTTGAATTATTAAACATTCACTATCTTTGTAGTTTTCCGACTGTTATTTCCGAGAAAAACGAAGTGATTACTTCGCACGGATAACTGCGTAAACGGTGGTGGCAAAAGCAGTAAAACAATTCTGACTTCGGGGGAAATAACTTAGCTTGCCCTTTGTATTTTCGGTCAGAAAAATTAGTTACGAAATATGTGCTGTCGAGTGTGGCAAAAACTACAAAAATTCCAAAATGTTCGGAATCGATTCCCTTTTGAAAAATTCACGGTAGTTCTTGCGTAGTCTGGGCATTAAATATTACAATCAAGTGATTGGTTGTTATTTTACTGCCTTTCCTTTTGGCCAACTGTGGGTCCATGGATGCATGTAATTTTGGTTTCCTTAGCCTAATGTTAGCCTACGATGTAAACAGCCTTCCATCTCCACAACCTCCCCCCGGGCGAGGGGAGAGGATATGTCAGTGTAACAGTGGTGGAGTGAATGAGGTTGAGGAAACGGAAGTACCTCGAATTTAACCCCTATCGCCGTGGCCTTGTCACCTGGGGCCCTATTCTCTAACTTTTTCCTGTTTTTAAAGAAATTGTATTTTACCATGTACGTCTAACTATATTTGCAAGGCGAAATTGTATTTTGTAATTTTAAATGTTGCCATAACTGCCCATCGAATGCCTCGCGAATGTATTTGTAAAAGGCAGTACATGGTGNTTTTGTAATTTTAAATGTTGCCATAACTGCCCATCGAATGCCTCGCGAATGTATTTGTAAAAGGCAGTACATGGTGTCTTTATGAACGATAGTGGAAATAAAATGGCCAACGTGTTGAGGTTGATTCGAGAAAACACATTCCAGAGAGAAAAAAATATACGTATTAAAATGCCCTGCGTTAATAAAGAGTGTCTGGAATAATTTAAAAATCATAGTTTATTTTTCGCCAGTTATACCCTCTAACGCTTCAGATGACGGACTCATCCACGGGTTTAGTGCTGCAGTCTTGTGATGCTCGCTCAAAATGTACTAGGAACATCTTAAAACTGGTACCATAAATAGAAGTAAATTTATTGTAAAGCGTGTTTAGGAAATGTATGAAGAATCAAGTAACATTAATAACTGAAAATGTATTACATTAATGTAATATGTGGTACATTACACTCTGTAGTGAGAAAAAGGATTTCTAACTTGAGTGAGCAGATTGCTGAAATCGGAAGAAAGCCCGCTCATCACAATGACAGTCTTAAAGAAACGTCTTACAGAATGGCACGTAAAGACAGTCGCGAGTATCAGTAATTTTAGCTGTCGTTATCGTAAGAAAGCTCGCAGACATAAACAACCTGAAGCTACTAGATTGTGCCCATGGTCTAGTATTGAAACGATGACCTCCATTTTGGGAGACCAATGACTTACCACCAAGCCAATAGAGCGTGAACGGTTATTAACGTAGCCTCCGTTGAGTAAGTGTGCAAACNTTATTCTGTATAGGCTGTGATCAGCTGGCATCTTATTAATGAGACGTTCTCTTATTCCGTTACCCCAAGAGCCCATGATGAGTCTTCCACGAAGCAGGACAACTGATTCAAAACAAGATTCTCGTGTTGGTCGAACACTGGCGACCTAAATCATGGATGGTGATAATGTTCAGAGAGAGCGTGAATGCATTACGGGCATATGGCTTTGCGAGATTGCAGATGATGGCAAGTGAAGAGGGTGCAACTGTAGAACTTATTGTAACGGACGATATTAGAAATGTTTCCGTTTAGGTGAGTCCTTTATTCGTGGTACAGTTCCTCCGTTCTTTCGGAAATTGCATCATCCGTAATGGTTTCTTAAACGACAGACAACTTCGTATGTTCACTTCATCTTCACCCTATTCAGAAGCACTCCATACATGAAGCTCACGGAAACTGTTCCTGGAATAAACGACATATGCGTGAGTAATGAATGTTGGTTTTTCGTTCCGTTGCTTCTTTAAAGGGAAATTTCGCGTGTTTTGTGGTCCTCACATACCGCATAAACAGGCGGGAAACTATCAGCGCACCATGTTGTCAAGTTTCTACTGTAGGCTACCCACCCGTAGCAGGTAATATGTGGGTTGCCTAAACTCAAGGGAAAGGTCGCCAATAGTCGTATTATCGATAGATATATTTTAAAAAACTTGTATAGCTGCGAATAAGAACATGTTTTCATGGTGTCGCTTTTAAGCTATTTTTTTTAGGCTTTGATCTATTCAGAATGTTTTGCAAACTTAAGTCCTTGTCTATCGCTCCACCCCCAAACTCATGCGTAAGGATGCCAAAAATATAATATTTACATTCACAGATAATGACAACATTTTTAAAGTTACTAGAACTGAGCCTATCCTTTCTCTATTTGCAGTTTCTATTAGACCTCTTGCCTACGTGGCATTTGAATTGCATTGCAGAGTGTTTGACATACATATTTTTTACGAAACTATTAGACGTACGCTCAACGTACTGCCTCGAAAAGAAATCACATTTCATACTAGATATACCGGGTGCTTCAAAGATATGAGGCACATTAGAAACGTCGTTTAGGAACACACCAAAATAGCTTTAAAATAATCATTTTTCAAAGCACTGTATCTCTTAATACTCAAGGGCCCTGCATTGAACCTCCTAAAGATTTCCCACCAATAAAATTTTAGGGACCTCTATTGAAGTCCCACAGGTACATGCAGTTAGTTAAGAACACTGCACGCGAGTTCAGAACCTTGCGCGTAAGGACGATAGCGCAATTGGTGCGTGTGGCAGTGTAACCCTTATTGCTCCCCTACTTCTGAGTCTAAGAACAAGGGAAATAACTCCAGATAGGCGGGACCCTTATCCTTGTCAACAGTTACGGAGAGTTTCAAGCAGCAACAAGAAAAAAAAATGTTCGCAGTTGCTGTCCGAGTAAAGAGGTAAAACGCAGACGTTATGTTTTAAGCCGGAGGTACTTAGAGAAACACAGACTGCCGCATTGTAAGTTGGAAAGACGAAGCTGCTGATATCTGGCATAGAAATATTTTCTTGTCTCATGCTTTCTTAGTAAAACACGGCAATTCAAATGTTACGTATAATGCTCACTGCAGAATTTTTATAAGCATAACTGTGTGTGTATTTTGCCAATTTTTATTTGGGTTGTATGAAACAAGCAGAAATATGTTTAGGTTATCAGTAGCTTAAACACTACACTTTGTTGTCCTTTTCTGGTGTGAGCATTACTGTAAGTGTGACATTTAGTTTTTACGTTAAAATATCTGCAACTATGGGTTGGAATTATTTCAAAGGCTGGTACTCCAAAATAGTTCAAACTACTGTGTAGCCAGCTATTCAGAGACGAGGGTCAGGTTAATTATACAGACGCTAGGAACAAAACAAGATTTCTCATGGGAAATATTGACATAGGGAAAATTTCCACCGCAGGGTGCACTGATGTTCCAAAGTGGTCACTTTTAATTTGGCGGGAAATTTATAAATTCTATTTATTTGTGCGTAAAAGTTGGTGTTTGGCTGGAATTGTGATATATACCCCCAATCAAAATTCTTTAAGTATTAAATTTACTTCGTAACCATTATTCACGCCCTCCAATGGTGTTCACAAGAGCGAACAGTAAAAATACAAATGTGTTGGCACTGAGAGTTCAATACCAAATGGCAAAAAGTTACGAAATTATGTTTCGAGCTGTCGTCAAAAGAAACTGTACTTTTCTTCTTTCCCTTAATGGAACTGCGCAGGAAAAGCCTAAATTATTTTATATTTTTAACCGTTTTCGCTATTTTTTTATTTAGTTATCATATTTAATTAAATTAATTAGGGATGCCAACGTTTCGCTAAACCCAGTTTTACAGCAGAATATTAAACGTGAGGGTATATTTCGTTATATTTCCACTCTAGTGCTGAGATCTAAGTTTATTATTTACGTAGCTTCTAACGCAATACAAATATAAAGATTTTACTGAATTGTATTTATTTTTTAAAAATTGAAATAATCCGATTTACTTACACAAAACGGAAAAATCAGGTACACGTGCGACGACAGTACACCCTAGTGGCGAAAATTTCTAGTTGCCAAACTAAAAGAACTGAGCTTCGCAACCTTGGTAGAATAAACATTAGTTCAGTCGACCGTGAACTAGCTATTCAAAGACGAGAGTTCGTGGACCGCAAAGATAATGGTTACTGCGTTTCTGGGCGGCCATCATCACTGCGAACGCGCGTTTTAACCCATTATTTCTTAACATACTATCCCAATCTAAGAGGACACCCTAAATTAACCTAAGATAGTGAGTGAACACGTGTTACTTACAGTTTACACCAACCAAACATATCCGGACCTAACCTGTGATACTATTTCAATGGATGTCTTCACAGTTTAAACTAGCTCCGTTAAGTTGGCAAATAAGAGGCTCGTTTTCAAAGCTGCATGCGTAGTAGCCACGGCATTCACTTATCACAGACAATCATATTCAAGTTAGCCACGGCACTGACTGTTCACAGACAATCATATTAAAGTTAGCCACGGCACTAACTGTTCACATACAATCATATTCAAGTTAGCCACGGCACTGACTGTTCACATACAATCATATTCCGGATAGCTACGGCACTGACTGTTCTCAGACAATCATATTCAAGTTAGCCACGGCACAGACTGTTCACATACAATCATATTCAAGTTAACCACGGCACTGACTGTTCACAGACAATCATATTCAAGTTAGCCACGGCACTGACTGTTCACAGACAATCATATTAAAGTTAGCCACGGCACTAACTGTTCACATACAATCACATTCAAGTTAGCCACGGCACTGACTGTTCACATACAATCATATTCCAGATAGCTACGGCACTGACTGTTCTCAGACAATCATATTCAAGTTAGCCACGGCACAGACTGTTCGCATACAATCATATTCAAGTTAGCCACGGCACTGACTATTGACAGACAATCGTATTCAAGTTAGCCACAGCACTGACTG